>JAQIWG010001784.1:0-22873 GCA_034695025.1 Chamaedrilus cognettii | reverse complement strand
TGCGCGGCTTGCGCGGCTTGCGCGGCTTGCGCGGCTTGCGCGGCTTGCGCGGCTTGCGCGGCTTGCGCGGCTTGCGCGGCTTGCGCAGTGACGTCACCAGATTTTAATAGGCGAAAGTGCCTCATGATACTGTTTAGCACTTAATTTTATGCTTGAAGCCCGGTGTCCACTTGCGAGAAATGGCCGCAAGATCTCGCTTTCTGCGAGATCTCGTCCACTGCGCGATGTATCTCGCTGAGGACAAGATCTCGCCGAGTATATCTCGCCCTCAACGAGATACATCTCGCAGTGGGCAAGATCTCACAGAAAGCGAGATCTCGCGGCCATTTCTTGCGCGTGGACACCGGGGTTAATGTGAAATAGAAAGTTTCAAGTTCAAAGTTAATTCCATAGGGTAGGGTAAAGAAAAATGAGCAGAATGCCCAATTAGGCAAAAAAGGACAAAATAGGCCCAGAGGGCCCAAGCTCTATCAACAGCAATTAAATTAAATTGTGATGACTAAGCCTATTACGGCCAACAACCCTACCTGTATATTGGACATTAACTATTAGCTAAGCGCATTAGGCTACAAGAGCTGTTTGGTCCAGCGCAGAGTTTTTATTGTGTTTCAAATGATTGAAGCGTCAAGAAAAATGTTTATGGCGCTATAAAAGTTCTACATTGAATTTAACTTGGTGGCCTGCACTTTCAGGGATTTTATTGAACAAGCTTAATCCAAGTCCACAATTCACATTTTATGCGACACAGCACTTCCCAAACTTCTGGCGATGGTGTGAGAGTAACCTGTCACAACAAAAGCAGGTTTGTTGTCAAATTGCGTGAAGTAGGCCTACCGTAGTGATTCCTTCAGTTATTCAAGCGCAGCAGTCATTTAACAAGTCGGACTTGCTCTGGGTATTTATTTAAACCGTTTGATCGAAAATGTTACATAGATGAACATTCCTACTACGATTTCATATATTAGGAGCAGTGGGCACAGATTGATATATTATAAATTGTAACATTAAATCTGTTCTAACCAATAGTGAAAATCATTTTTTAAATTAGGCTTATCAATGGGCACTTTGAGCTCGCATCACAGTATTAATATTATGTCTGGCAGTACTATAACGATTAACTGTTGCACTTTTGTACAATTGAATTCTTTTTGTGGGAGTTGTATCCATAGTGAAGTGTGGCATAGCGTTCTTTACTCGCCACCGGGGTACGTTTTGCTTTCAGAAGCTACTCTCACTTGTGAAGTCGAAGATGACCCTCGTGGACCAGTTAATGGCTGAATTTGAGCCCAACAGCAGGGGTGTCGCCCATCTATTCTCAGAGTTTTGCTCTCATCTGCTGAACCTCCTGTGGAAGTGTGATATGGCGACTGTGTCTTGCAGCGATGTCGTTCACTGGTATATTCAGACCGGGGAATGTCAAATGGAGTTAGCCCAAAATTTATTTTCAACGATGCTTGATTCTACCGAGCAGCAGCTTCTCGATGCGAGAAAGGTAGAATTGCCTTTTTAGAGATTGAATATATTTAAATGAATTGTTAATTTAGTTATATGCCAAATCTGAATGACAGATATGTTGTCTTCTCGCAACTTAAGTTTAGTAGATTCAAGCAATCTAGGGCTTTCCTATTGTATCTTTTTTATCTTTGTAGTGTGCAGGCTGTAAAATGTACATGTATTGGCAAATTGCTGATAATTTTACAATGAGCTGCGGCCAGGAAACCCTACATGCACAATCATGGTGACTATGATATATAAAGATAATTGTACCGTTCAAAAGTAGGAGATTTTTTGTTCATTTTGAGCCTGAATTGAAGTCATACTACTATTTGTCTTATTTTGATGCCTCGATTTAAATTCTTTCAGTTATCTATTAAAAAAGTGGAAGTTTCTATATCGGAAGGTTAGTTCAACTCAGTAAATATTTCTCATTATAACTTTGTTATTCGATGCATGCCTTAAAATATAAAGTATTATGATATCTTCAATATATTATGATCTTTGGAAGTGATTGTCATTGAACACAATGTATGATTTTAAATCTTTTGACTCACTAAATTCAATGATTAGGCTAAGATCAAAATGTAGTCTTTCCTTTTTGTTGGAGTGCATGATTGAAGTCATTATCAAATGATTTGTATTTCTAATTGATCTAGGTTAGTAAAGACGATTCTAAAAATAACTGATCTTGACTTTGATCTCTTTGTCATGTCATCATGTTTGATTGTCATTTAATTAAGTCATTTAATTAACATTATAATTGAACACTATAACTAACCTAACAAGTCGCCTTTTATCGTCTGATCTCCTAATCTTCATGTTTTGACACAGGTTTATACGTTAGCGCCTTGATGAGGACTGCTGGAGCGGAGTTTTTATGGTCGGATGCCCTTCCTGACGCCAACCAAATAGATTATTATCTGGTACGGGGTTAGCGACACTTGTGTGTGCCTTGCCAACAGCCTTGCTGAATGTAACGCATGGTTTTATAGTTGCCGGTGTCACCGGCGCGGGGACTTGAACCCAGGACCTCTGGACCCTTTGTCTGACACCGTAACCACTACACCACAGCGCCTCGCTGTGGTGTAGTGGGGGTAGACATAATAATTGAGCACTATTGTGGGAATTAATGGTTTCAGCTATGGGCCATGGAAATGACAGCGCCAGATTGATGCTCTTAGCCGCTAACAAGGAGCTGTATTGTCTTGAATGGTTCCCTCTTAACGATCGGCGTAAGCGTGAGAGCTGCCGTGACGGACTGGACTATGTTGCTAGAGGACTAGCATGCAATCCGAAGGTCTCAGAAGTATTAGAAAGTTTAAAAGCCCTGTTTATCATTAATTGTGTAGCCATAAATTAACATTGTTTGTTAAATATTTGATGATTGTGCAGAATGAAGGATATCTGCGCATTATGAGTTTTTGGATGGGAGTGATGATTTTGTTCTTTTTGTTAATATCATTTATCATATTACTGCACGCAATATTGATTGTTAGTTTTACAATGAGCATTGGCAATGATCCTGCTTATTTCAGTTTAAGGTAAGCCAATACCATGGATGTTGTTTTTGTATAGTTGCCATGTTTTAAATTTGTATGACCAACTTAAATTTGCCGATTTTTCTACTTTTTTCTCTCGCAAATTGTCCACTTTTTTTGCCATATACTGACTTACTTGGTTTAGTATAAGCTGGTTTAGTACATGCTGGTTGCTATAGACTATGCTACCAGACTATGTAATATATTTAATTTGGTTATGCCAGAATGAAGAGTTATTGGCGCTGAAGGCACATTTTGAAGCTAAGGTGTATCAATGTGAACAAGTGTGCACTGCTGCTGCCCAGACAACAGCGGACAGCGGATGGATCAACGAAATGGAAGAAAATAGAAAACGTGTAAGAATAATGGTACTCTGGCCTAGAAAAATATACTTAAATACGGTTTGCAATATTTAAAGCCATCTTTGCAAATAATTGCTGATTTCGTTATGATTGAAAAAATTAAGATAAACATGTGATGAAGCGTAAATGAACACTATATATTTTATGTTGTTGAAATGATAAATAATATTTTGATTGAATTGACTGCTTGTTATTGTTAATTGGTTGTGCGTAATGTGAACAATTACTACTTTCCAATGACTGTAAAGATTAATATACGTTACTAGTATGCAACAATAACGCTACTAATACTTATTGGAGTTTTTATATTTATTGCTTGTACAATGAGATAAAACAACAGCTTCTCACGATGTTTATACAAAGTTAATATTTAATTGCAATTTTGTTCATTATGCAGCAGCAGAAGCGAGCTGAAGAAGAAAAGCAAAGGCATGTCAGTAGAAAAGGTACTATGCGCCATTGTATTGCCTACATAATTATAAATATATTTGATCTTTTACGGTGATTCTTTAATATATTTGACTTGTTCTTTGGCTTTCAAAAAGTATATATAGAATTAGAAGGAATTTTTGATTGCAACGCAGTGTAATACTCTGTAATTGCATTCTTCTACTGCAGTATCATAATAATTTCAAAGATTTGCTGAACCTAAATGTGTGTTTATGAATTAATACTGGCACCAGATTATTTCAAGCATCAAATAGCTAAAGCATATTTGATGCTTGTATAATCTACTCGCTAGTCTTAATTCATAAAGACATATTTAGGTTCAGCAAACATTGGAAATTATTATGATGCACACGCGGTAAGTCAGCATTATATGCTGATTAAAGAACGAATTAAAACTGATGAATTTTTTTATAACTTGGTGTCCAGCAGCGAAGAAGGTGAAGGTGCAAGTGAGACATGTTAGGCGTGACAGCCATCAAGTCCCAGATGACCAGCCTCCCACGCATGATGATGATGATGATGTCGAGAGTACAAGGAGTAGTGCAACAAAGGCCTCAGTCATCCAACCACACGACGATGATGCTGATAGCTTACCCGATCTGGAAGATCCAGTCACTCAACAACTTCGTCAAGATCCTTTTCAAAATGGGCGCAAAGTTGATGACAAAAATGGATTGTATCGAAGAACCGTGGAACAGCCGCCCGATTTTCAATCCTTTCAAAGCAGGGTGCAAAACGGGCGAGGTGGAAGTAACAGGAGCAACTTGTATGAAAGAACAACAGAGGATGGTGGGCGCCTTTATCCACACAACAACAGTGGATCAAACGCACAGGCCGCCAACAAGAAGGCGATGCTTAAGGGAAATGAAAAAACAAAGCAGGATAAGATTCTGTTGAGCTTTTGTAAGCGTTGCCTTGATGGAACGGTCAGGAATAGCGATGTATTTGGAGTTCCATTGGGTTTGTTTGAATTTCAGTGTAGTTGGCTTATAAATTAATTGAAGAATATAATTAATTTAATTGAAAGAGCTTGATTTATGCTTTTAGAGTATGATTTGTAAATAATTAGAAAAAATTTCACTGCAATATAACTGTATTTAATGTTTTTCAATAGGATTAACAGAACGCTTGTTCTGTCTTGCTTAAAGCATTGGGATATTCATTCAATATTTTGAATTTTTTGGAGCATTTCAATTATTGCGCAAATAGCAATATTGTTCAATCCATTATATTCAATGTGTCTGCTATTGAATACAGAAAAACCATAGTAATAATTATAATGATATCTATAGACACTTTAAATATTACATATTTTTACGATGTACGTACACAGCATTAATAATAGGTTGATGCAGTGCGACACCTTTTATTTTGCAGGAGAAACCTCTGAAACAAGAACACCTGATGTGAAGCCAAAGCGCAAATCGCAGTCCAACCCATCCACAGATGCCTATGACTCCATGATCCAGCACTATGACATCAAGGTGGCTTGCGATGGTTGCATTGAAATGGGATCGCATGAGATTTCTCATCAATGCTTTGAAACAAAGCTAATCGTGAGAAGCAAGAAGAACAACCAATCAAGGTGGTGCGAAATTCGTCCAAGGTCAAGGCATGATGTCCCTGGTGAAGACTTGTGTGAGAGTCTGCGGCGAAGAGAAGAGTGCATGGAGAAACAGAGATGTCCGTATCCTCACAGCGTAGAGGAACGGGAAATGTGGTGCAGGTACAATTCTCAAAACTGTGTGTTAAATGCTGCATACTATGTTAATCTATATCATTGCTAGAAATCAAATTGAATCCAGTTGTTTAGCCAATTTTTTCCTGTGACCTCCACAGCTATTGCTAGTAAACTATGTAAGCTAATTGCTGTTATTTGACTAAGTCACTAGAAGACAAAGTAACAAATGGTTAACGCTACTGAAGTTTCAGTTCTAAAGGTTTGTGTATGAGAGACGCTGGTCGTTCACAAACTTTCTTTTATCAGTGAAGTTGAAAACTGACTAACCTCATTTTTATTGTGTAATCTGTTAATGTCCATGTTTTCACACAGGTCTACACGTTTTTGCTCGCCCTGGTCAGGAGGACTGCTGGAGCTGGGTTTTTATGGCCGGATGCCCTTCTTGACGTCTACCGAAGAAATAATTATCTGGCACCGGGTTTAGCGGCTAGCGACACTTGTGTGTTTAACAGCCTTGCTGAAGGGCCTGTAACGCTAGGGTTTTATAGTTGCCGGCGCGGTGACTAGAACCATGATCCTCTGGACTCAAAGTCCGACTCCTTAACGACTATACCACAGCGCCTCGCTCTGTGAAGTTGTTTATATAAATCCATTTATTTAATGCTTACAACTTTGATGCTGTATGGCTTTTGTTTTAAGAGTTTTGTTTTTATTTCAGCTACTTTGCTGATAAATTCTTGACCGTGGAGAAATTTATAGAAAGCCTGACATGTTCTACACTCCGCCTTCGCTTCAGCGTGGAGAGCGTTTGTCGTTTGCACGATGGGCGCTTTGTTTTTGTGTGCGGAGCGTGCATCAAGGAGGGGCACGGAGCACTGTCCAAGCGAAGACACAGTCCTAGTTGCAGAAATAAACACGGGTTTGTTCTTAATAATTATTATTCTCCGACGAATTCTTTCCGTTTCATTGATGAACATTGCTAGATGAATGCTAGAGATGAAAACTTTTTTGAAGATTTCTTTAAGTTATTTTTCTTAACTTTACTCTTTTTTGAAATTACAAGCGAATAGATTGATTCGTTTTTGAGCAAAATGATGCACAATGTCCAATGTGCAATAATTAAAGTTAGATCATTTAGTCAAGCTTTACTGTTTTAAATGCAATTTTATCATGTTAGTGGTTAGTAAAAGCGCAGATCTGAATTTATTTCAGATGGAAAACCAGCAGGACAATTGCTTTTCGCAAGTTCAAAGAATTGAACGTTGTCAACCCAGAAACCATGATACTAGAGACTAGCAAAGGGCATGCTGAGCTTTCAGAAGAAGAGTCTCAATTACATGCAGAACTCGACAAGCTACTATGCTTTGGCAACTATACCGGTGATGAAATTGTTCTGGAAGGGGCGCGATTTGAACAAAGACTCAAAAGTGCTGCTGGTACCACAGATATCAAATCAAAGCTGAGACTCACGGTGGAGAGAGTTGAACGCAATCGAGAAGCCAGCGTTGGATCATCTAGTTATGCGACTAGTGACTTAGCTGGGGAACAGTGGAATGGCAGTGTGACCAGAGACATAGAGGAAATAGATGAAAATCCTTCGTATGACTCGAATCTGGATGATGTCATGACTGTGTTCGATTCAGATGAAGATGATGATGTGGATTTGCAAGACATAGGTTTGCCTGAAGTTTGTAATAAAATCGTCGGCAATTATATGTTTCACCAGCGGTAACTATTTGTTTGCATTTGGGTCTGTTTCTGATGAAGGTTAAATTGGTTCTAAAACAAATCATGTCAAATTTATTACTCTAGAAGGTAGAATTCAACTTTTGGTGCTGAAAGCGGTTGATATGAAACTTACTTTTGTCAATCACAGTCCACCGTGATTAAAAGCAAACGTGCCAGCGAGCTCAGTCGTAGCGGATGTTAATAATTTTTCAATATTCTTGAGGCGTCTTAATTTAAAATAATTTTCCATCATTTTCAACGAAGTAAGTGCGTTTTGACTTAAAACATATCAATCGAATTGCCGCGTTAACTTTTGAAAGTTCAAGCTTGAAAATTAAAAGAATCCAGACTGTTAGACTGCAGAAGTACTAAAATACCCGGAATGAAGACTATTACCGTCAACTTTGCGTTGTTCATATTTCAGCGAAAGATGAATCCCAGAATGACTATGACGACGATTACTATCATATAATGTCTGACCCTCATAAGGCACTGCTCAAACTGCAGGAGAAGCCCAATGTATTCAAGAGATGCATTATAAGTCTGGATGGGCCTTCAAATGCAAAATGCAGGATACTGGCCCGTGAAGTGACTGCAGCGATAGTGGATGAAGAAGAAGCTTTGTCTTCTCTAAGAGAGGTAAACCTGGTTTACATTTTAAATTGTGATTGTTTTGTTAGGATCATATATATACTAGCTGATGTTTTATGTACTTGCAAAACATAAAATTTTTGCTGAATATTATTTTGACAGTTTTGGCTCTAAGAAATTTTGTTGCGCCTAATTTTCATAGTTAAAACTACAGCATTGAATTCCAGCACTGCTTTTGCATATTTGAATTTCACTGTTACTAACCCTTTAAAAAACATTATTTCATAAGCGTGTGTCGCCTTCTGAAAATTCTTTCTTCTTTGGTGCTTCTTGACATGGCAGATCTTCGACATTCATACTCTCCAATAGCTACAAAGCATGAATGCCTTGTAATAATTGTTATTTAGGTTGAGCTTCGAAGTCGAATCAACTGCGGCCCTTGCTTTGACGGAGACGAAGTTGTCGTGGAAATAAAAAAAACAAAAGAACTTGACAAAGAATCCCACGTCTATCGTGGAACAGTGGTCGCGGTTTTGAATAGGAAAATAAACCGCAAGGCCCATACATTTCTCTGCCGAGTCGATGCATTCTGTGCACATTTGATGAAACCCATAGATGGAGTGGCGCCTAAAATTCATGTTCATAATGCCGTTATCAAAATGAACCATCCCGAAAGAAGGAATGAACTTGTGGAAATACACGATATGGTCGACGGAAAATTGAACTTGAGAAAAATCATCAAACTGCACCCGAAGATTCGACGTGATCTGTTGTTTGTTGTGAAGTATTTTCGGTGGGAAACGAAATGCATGTACCCGCTCGGATATGTGTCGAAGGTTATTCGTGCTGGAAAATCGCTCAAAGATAGTCAAACTGTGCTGAATCTGCTGTATCAGGTAGCAATTTTGTTTGAATCTTCAGTGATAACAATGATGTATTACAAATATTTCGATATCTCGATCTAATCAAGGTTGTATTTTACAATGTAGAAGTTTTTTCTATTCGTCAATTTTATAAAATGTATGATATTTTTCGTTGTTTGCTTTACCGTACAGTTTTTTCATTTTGAACACATTTTATTCAATAGCACTGAGCAATTTAGAATTCTAGTAATGCAGCATATATCACTCTATATAAAAAAAAAATTTAATTGAGTGGATTTGAACGACAAGTTAACAAAAATTTAATTTTAAATACTTTTATGGTTGAATTAATATTGTTGGGTGTTTCCATTGCAGATTCCCACCAAACCAAACGAAGAGTGTCGAGTGGCAGCTGAGCTTCTGTCATCTGATCTACCCGATGAAGTGGATCGGGAGGACTTTAGAGATCGGTTTACCCTTACGATAGATCCAATCAATTGCAAGGATGTGGATGACGCTATCTCTCTCAAGTGTCTGGGGGAAAACGTGTTTGAATTGGGCGTCCACATTGCCGACGTGAGTCACTACGTTGAGAAGGGTGACCAGATTGATAAAAATGCTCGACGCAGGGGATCATCGTTTTACTCGGCCACTGACAAAGTCTATCACATGTTGCCGGTCAAATTAAGTGAAAATCTGTGCAGCCTGAGAAAAGGTAGATAGAAACTACACACTCTGCGTTAGTTTCATTTGGAATATTCTTTTGTGCATGTTAAATTTTTCTTTTAAATTTACTCTGTACTTTGTTTCATGAAACTATAAATTAATCTGAGTTCGTGTACTTTTGGAATCTGTCTTAAAATTCAATGTTGAATGCATTACTAGCAACTTACTAGTAGCATGTTCAATGCCTTTGAAAATAGGTATAGAACTTTGAGTGATTTTTAAGGGTACTTCAGGGCTGAAAAAATGATTATTAACTTTTATTCTATAATTTATCATGGAAAATACAAGAGTGACTTATGTTTTTAACAATTCTAGACCAGGATCGATTTGCACTTTCCATCGTTTGGACAATAACCATGAACGGAACACTGTTTGAAATACCAAAGATCACGAAATCACTCATACGAAACAACGATGAGATATCTTACAAAACTGCTCAAGAGATCATTGATGCCCATCGAGATGGCATTTCGTGGGAGGACAATAACGCTGAGAGCATGATAGTCCATTTGTACCAAATATCACAGAAACTGCAATGGCAGAGAACGCACGAGGCAAAGTTCAGCTTTCAAATTGACGACCAGAATCCATTCGGCACGGAGCGATACGACGATGCACACCGATTGATTGAAGAATTCATGATTCTGGCAAATCGGGGTATTGCCGAGTTTCTCTTGTGCATCTACCCTGAGCTTGCTCCATTTCGCTGTCAAGCTCCCCCAGACGAGAAAGATTTAAAGTATTGGCGCAGTCGACATGAAGGGGTAGCTCAATCCTCTCTCTACTTTCGCCAGTTCCATGATCTGTTGGCAAATCGTGTAGCTGAAGGTGAAGAAGCTTCTGAAAGAGCGTCATCATGTGTTCCCTTGCTTGTTTCCACACTGAAGAAACTCAAATCTGCGGCTGCATTGAGCGACTTGCAGGAAATAACGTCGCTCGTAGGAACTGAGGCCATGCATCCGCAGCACGATCTGGCAATGATCGGCTGGTTCATGATTCAGAACAAAGCCATGCCCACATACGGGCCCCAGAACGCATCTGCACCACCACGACACTACACCCTTCAGCTGCCAGCATACGTTCAGTTCACTTCGCCCATTCGGCGACACATGGATCTCGTTGTGCACCGGTTTGTAAAGGCGGCTCTCGCCGAAACTGAGGCTCCTTATTCCGATGATGAAATGAATGCACTGTTCGAAGGAAACAACAGGTTGCCACCGGTAAAAAAGTATCAGCGAGCGTGCAATCTGCTGAGGACAGCAGCAGTGCTGCGGGAGCCTTTCTATCTCCCCTGCTTCGTTCAGGACTTTGATCCGGATTGTGTCTCCATCACTGCGCCGCATCTGAGGGGGCTCAAGAAACGTACGCAGCGAATCAAATACAGCCATTTGTCTGTTAGCGACAAACCGGAGATATCTGTCGACTCGAAAGTGAGATAAGATCTAAATCGTTGCTTTTTTTATTTATTTTTTCTCTGCTCACTAAACACTAGACTATTTAGGTGATGAAAAAAATGACAAATGCAAGATATTTGTGAACCATGAAGTACATCTAGCCTTTGATTTAAGATGAACCAATTTTGATGGTTTTTTTTTATTTTGATAAACCATGCAACTTAACATCTTCAGTAAAGTGTGTCATGATTCTGGGTGTTACCAAGCTGTGATTCACTCATTATTTTGAAAAAAGTTGAATTCTATGGGTAAACGAACATTGATCACCGTTTGCGCTTTAGTTATGGGTCCACTAATTTTTATTCAGAATTATGATTGCTTCACAGGTGACTTTGACGTGGGAGAGAAGAATGTACGACATGCAAGAATTTAATCCAAATGCCCGAACGCTGTATCAGTGCAAGGAGGGAACAATGTTGGATTCTGATCCACACGCTGTGGCTGTGCCGATGGAGGATCTGCGATACTTGCAACGTCTCATTGTTCAGTCAGATATTGCTCAGATACAGGCGAGCATTATTCATTATTCCATGTGCGGCTTCGTAGCTCAGTCAACTAAGGCGCCAGTCCGTCATGAGCACCGTCGTGTGTTTCAGACCCGGCGGCTGCCAAGTGGTAGTGTTGGTCCCCGATGACGTCATTAGACGCCGAAACTGACTCTAAGCCAGTTACTATTATTATCATTGTTATTATTATGATGTTGGACAAACAATTCTTGTACAGCGTCTCGCTCGACTCAAGCGTAAATGAGTACCAGGCCTCGCGTCTGGGGAAGATTGACAAAGTGTACTGGGGCAGTAGGCTCTGTCTCACGCGCAGTGGATGATGCCTAACTATTACTTGCCTGCTCAAAAAGCCGCTAAGGGGATGAACTTCCGGCCCTTTCTTGGTTGAAATTTGCTGTTGAAATTATCAATAATGATGAAATTTTGCAACAAAATTGAGAATTTTAGCTGGGTAAGGGACATATGAAGGAGAATTGAAATAAAAATACTTTGCATTGTATTTTCTCTGTACCAATGTGTATTTAATATCATTCTAATTTAATTTGATATAATGAAATTTAATTCAATACGTGCTTGAAAACGCTGAGTAAGAACAGATGTATTTGCTTCATATTCATCTCCTTTGTGTTTTCATTTTAACTGTAATGAACTTCAGAACAGTGGTTTTTGCAGAATTTTGTGTTTGGGGTGATGTTTAACATTTTTTGGGGGGCGTTCAAAATAAGGCATGCTTCCAATGCCCTAGGGTTTGGGGGGAATTTGGGGAGATGATCATTCGTACTTGGGGGGGGGGTTCCCCCTATTGCGTGAGTTCTGGAAAAATCACTGCTTCAGAATTGTGACACGATGTGATTATTCCACTATCGTAGGAAACCATCGTTAGAATCTGTGAAACGGCCGATCTCTCGCGTCAGTCGCGTACGGGAAAGCTGGAAGTGACGTCAGAGATGCGCGAAGGCGTGCTAATGGTGCGGCATCACGCCAAGTTTGGACGAGAGTTTCAGCGCGGCAGTGTCGTAGCGGCGCAGTTTGGAGCGGAGAGTTACATGGGATATCTGCAGCCTGTCGTCAGGCTTGTCAACCTGACTCAAGAGAAGGACCTCTGCATCGAACACGTTCAGGATCCTGTAAGCAATTTCTTGCCGTTGCTGTAGCTATTGTGAATCTATTTGATTTAATGCTATTTTATTTTATTTTATTGTGAAGCTATTTAGTTTGTTTCCTAAAGGTGTGTATATCAGCATGATTATGTCACCAATTAATGGGTTGTGATTTTCTTTTATTTGAACAAAATTTGTCTAATAAAAGGACATAACAAATGGCATGTAAACGAGCCTTGGTGGGTTATATATTTCTATCTTCGATATCACCAGAAATGTTGATTTATGGTTCTGGTCATATTTATTCGCAAATTTATTCTCTGAGTCATATTGTATACTTCTGCGTTTGTGTGGTGCATGTGATATGCTTGTTTGTTACCTTGTAAATTTTTAATAGCCTCGCTCAAGTTTTCTTAAATTTCTACCAAATTTATTGTATTCCGATTAACATTCCGGTCAGATCTCCTAGTGACATTAATGAATTATTTTCTGAACTATGAAATCAACTAGTTTATCTTTATAATAATTGTCTTGTTGCGCTGTTGTTATTATGTTATTTCAAACGTCAAAATTCATAAAATGAGTGTAGTGTTTATTGATTTTGGGTCAATATATAACAAAGCAAACTTTAAATTGATTACTATATTACTATAACGATGATTGGTTGTGCAGGTGAAGTGCTTTGCCGATCTAGCTACGGACAAAGTTCGTGACAGTTACGAATCCATAGAACAATACAAAGACATCTGGCTTCCGATCCTCGCAATGGAAGCGGCTTTCAAAACAGCCTCTGCTGGCGACACAATCTTGTGTGATCACGTGCCTGTTTGGATGAAGAAACGGAATGACTCGTACTACGGACATCTCAGGATTCCACTGGCATTCTGCAAGGTATATCGGACTTAAGACGATATTTGCGTGAATTAAAATGAAATATTTTAATTCTGTTGCTTGCAGGTTAAACTTTTAGGAGAAATGGGTCAAAGTTTGGCCTTTTTGATTGAAATAAAAACGTAACTATGCATTTATAGTTTCTAGAATCCAAAAACTATGGATAGGATAGGCCATTTCCATCAGTTCGTAGCAATTTCAATTTCATAGTAAATTAAATTAATGATTTGGATATGCAGAATTGAGGTTTTCATGAAATAGGTTGAAAGTTCATGGTTTTTTGTCAATCGCTTTTACTAATGCTTGTAGCATGAATATTTGGTAAAGTAGGAACACGCTATGTTCCTACTAAATAATTCTGTTATCTTCGTTGCATTTGAACAAAATAAATTTTTCTAGTTTTGTTTTACAAGGCATTGAAATTGTGAGTTTGCTCTTTACGCAAACTAAGTTACTGGAAAGATTACTCCTAGGCTTGACCTCGAAGTAAGTTGATATGTAACCTTTAACTGGTCTGAATTTAAAAACATAAAAGCGATTTTTGCTAATTTTGCTTGATGACTTGAATATTTCTTGATAATACCAACTTATCGTTCTATTTTGTATAGAAACGAAACATGAAGATGTTCAACAACTCGAAGGATGCTGAGGAAGAATCGAACGATTACATGTGTATACGATACAAGATCGGAACTGATGCACAGCAAGTATTGCACACAACTGGTGCCATCTGTCCGAGTTTTGTTCGTAATGTCTGGGTTGGTCACGCAGTAGCGCTGTATGTCAGCGTCAATAAGAACAAAATCGTCGAACTCAAGTTTAGCATTCAACATCACAACTCTCCGCCCCCCCCGGAACTTTTGTCAGCAGGAAAGGACGGCGCGAAATGTACCATCGAGTTTCTAACGAAAAGCCTACCAGACAGGTTGGTAATTCAAGCGTTGTTAATTAATCAGAATATGTTGTACTGATGTCCAAAATATACACAACCATATATTGTGAAGCTGATGTTGTATAATGTCTAGATCATAATGCAATTCTGCTGTCTTTTTTGTCGATATTAATTTGGTGAACAGGGAAACCCAATTAACGAAAATTTCTAGAGATTTTCTGAAATTTACTCCGAAGTCAAACAGTTTGGAAATGAAATTCATCATCAGATGGCGATGTATTCGATTTCAGCGTCACACAGTGCAGAGTGTCTGTTAAGAAAATGGAATTTTCCTATAATTCTTTTGTGCATCGATCCTCTCGTTGCTAACTTTCATGAAAGATACTCAACTTGCATAAACTGTTAGGCACATTTTCTTAAATTTTATGTTTATGTTTCTACATTTGGTGGATGTTTTGTATATGTAGACTATTTATATACCCATTTTTTTTTCTTTCTATTTATCTAGACGAATGGAGGACGCAGTAAAGGATATCGCAGCTGCGTCGAAGCTCTGCAAGCGTATTGTGCTTGGACAGAACGTGAACTGTGGTTTGTGCTCACTTATTGTGCTTCTAGGAGATTTGTGTAGAATTACTTTTGATAGATTTATGCCAGCTTAACGTAATAAGCTTAAGAATATTGAGTGATAATAATGATTTTCCTATAGATTTTCATCATTAAATATTATCAGTAGAATTTATGTTAGACTTTCATACTTTGCACCAGTGTGTTTTCTGAAAGCATTATCTGATGCATTTGCAGCCTCATTTATTCAATGAAAAATGGTTGTCACATAGCGTACCTTTTGCATTACTTTTAGATGAGATCGTTCTCCCAAAGTCGGACACTTACAATCTCGATCTGACCAATGAACAGAGAAAGTTGCACAAGATATACAAGAACAACAAAAGTCAGACGGAAGCTATACGCGCAGCACTGCAAGGCCAATTTACACTCATTCAGGGGCCTCCCGGTTCGTCATTAAGTTTTTGAAAAATTTGTGTCAATATCAATGATGTTTGTTCTTTTTATTAGTAAAGCACATAGTATACATAATACGCATATTTGCATGTTTGTAAGCAAAATACATTTATATGACACAGGATTTTATTTCAATCTAGACTTGGAGTTGGTTCACAGCAATGGACATGAAGTTTTGTGTGTAGTAACGTTGAGGATGGAATTGTAACTGTAAATACTGCTTGCCAAGAGTAACAATATTGTTTATTTTAAATTACTTAATGAATATATGTTTTACAATTATATTCATTGATCCGATGTGATGCTCCATGTATGAAAATAATACCTGCTTCTTGTAAAGTATTTTTCTACTAATTTTGATACTAAGTGCTATTGAAGAATAGGCTACAAACTACAATATTGTCGAACCAACGTTATTTATTGCAGGCACTGGAAAAACTGTGACGGGTGGAAAGCTTGCGTACTGGTACGTTCAGATGAATCGTGCCAGTAACAGGGGTCAGGTGCTGTACTGCGGCCCTTCCAACAGCTCTGTCGACGTCGCTGCCAGTATGTTAACCTTTTTTGGAAACTGTCTTTCTTTCATACCTGTGTTCTTCTCGCATTCGAGACTTTCAGGACATGGGGTGTGCAAATTCAGCATTTCAGCACTTACTTGGGCAAGCGGGTCACAGCTGTCACCGGGGACAATCGAGGGACTATGTACTTGAGGCACCGTCTCTCTATTGCAATTCAGAGGGGAAACGCGTTATCCATCAGAAGTACTTTGTCTGTGAATAAACTACAGCCTTTGGCATCTGGACAATGATCAAAATTAAATTTGATTGCAGTTATTGTATTAAAAGTTCCTATTTTGTAATTTTATAGAATTTCTGAAGAAGTTGCAGTGTCTTGAAGACGATAGCCCTCGCATCATACGCGTCTACAGTGAAGTTTTGGAAAACCAGGTTATTAGTCTCTTTTGCATTCTAATCAATTATTTTATTCTCTATTCCCTAATTTTTATAGGATGGGGTATGTCAGAATATGCAAAAAGGAGACTTAGAAGACTAGCAAAAAACGAATTTCTCTTATATAATCTGCATAGATATGTTTAGCCAGTACAAATTGATAACTAAACGTTTAATTTTAATTAATATAATTAATATAATCAATATTGCATATATTCCATGCACAAATAAACTATATTTCAGCACACTGTAAAACAGTTGAGAATAGCTAATATGGTCTGTGCATACAATTCTTCGAAGCAGATATATCTGTTCTAAATTTTGTAAATGCGCAGATCAAATTTGGATAATTTAAGGTCTGCTTGTAGTTTGCTATTGTTCAATATTTAGATCCAGTAAAAGTTTTAAGCATCTAAGTTACCGTGTTGCACAATATCTGTTCATTCTATGTCACCGATCAATTCTATTTCTAATAGAACTTGATTAATTTTTTATATTTACGCAGTATCATATAAATCATACGTAGTCACATTTTTATCTGTGCTGAGGATCGATTTATCTTTTGTGATAAGGTGTTTCCCATTCCTCGTGATTCTATGCAAATCGGAAATCAGAAAGGTCGCCGCTACGAGCTGATAGACAAGGAAGAAAACAAAGATATTGCGCTGCATCATCTCATCAGAATGTCAGGAAAGAAATTCAGTGGACAAATTCGAGTATTTGACGGTTTGTTTGAGCGTAATCGCAAAACACCGGAGGAAATATCGGATGAACAGGTACGAGATGTTGCCTAATACTGCAAGTATAAGTCATAGATGATGTTGTAAGAATATTTTTGTAACTGTGAGTCTTTAGAATACATTACAGTTTAGTTTTGGATTACTTGTTTACCATTTCAATCTTTGAACTATAAAAGCATTAAGACAAGAATAAATACCATTGTGCATTATTTTCAACTTGACGCCTTTGAAGTTTTCGGCAGGCTTTATTGTTTTTAGTCATGATGAGAAAACTTACAGATGTTCTGTGGTTAGCAAATACGATGATATTGATATTGACGAAGACGATCACATTATGCTTACTTTTCAGCTTTAAAAAAATTGTGAGACAGTCACAGCGATATAATTGGGCTTATAGCGAGGCGCTGTGGTGTAATGGTCAAGGCGTTGGACTTTGGGTCCAGAGGACTTAGGTTCGAGTCCCAGCGCCGGCAACTATGAAACCATGCGTTACAGGCCCTTCAGCAAGACTGTTAAATACACAAGTGTCGCTAGCTGATGATCATCGTCCAGGGTCATTTATTAAACTGGTTGGCGACAGGAAGGGCATCCGGCTGTAATCCCCAGCTCCAATATAAACGTCTAACCTGTGTTAACATGCACACAGGCTTGTCTGTAGCGCATAAGAATGGACGTCAAAAACGATGATGATGATTATTATTATTATTATAATAATGACTTTTGGAAATCTGCAATTAACAACCAATCCTACACACTATAAATATTCACTTCTTTTTTGTCAAATCTCGTTTTAACATACAGGATAAATCCATTTTGCATTTATTAAGCTTATTTGATGGGTTTATTCTTAGTATTGTAAATATTTGAACAATTTTGCATCTTAAAGAGCTTTACAATTTTGCAGGTCGAAGAATATCAGAAGCTGATAACGGACGCGAGCATACATGAACTTAAAAATTACGACATCATTTTGTGCACGTGCGCAACCAGCACAAGTCCGCGCATGAAGCGAAGCCTCAACGTGCGACAGATTATTGTAGATGAGTGCGGAATGTGCATGGAGCCGGAGAGCCTCATTCCTATCGTTGGATATGGCATGGCTGAACAGGTTGCCTTGATCGGTATGCATACCACACTTCAGACTAATTGTAAATGCTCTTACCTAATGATGCATTATGTTACAGAGTTTTACTTTTATGCTTCATCAAAGGGGTTCTTAACCAGTGTTCCGCGGAACATTGGTAGCACTGAATTTTAGTAGCCAAGTGTTTCACCAACCAGCAGAAGAAAAACAAATTTTTTATCTTCTAAGTTCCTTATCGCAGTTCGCTTATGATGCATATATACCGGCATATCGATAATTATGAGACATAATTTGATTGTACATATTTGAAGTTGGAAGATTCCAAAAGATATTTCTATTCCGTCGACAGGAGACCATCGACAGTTGCAGCCCATTGTGATGGATACCGTGGCTCGCAACCTTGGTCTTCAGGTCTCACTGTTTGAGAGATATCAGGCTAGGGCCATCATGCTCAGAGAACAATACCGAATGGTAAGATTCATTTGAGTGATTCATTCAGTGACGTCGCGTGACCCAAAAAATGTGGTGGGCACAAGTGATTTAACCCTAACAGTTGGTTGGGCCAGGGTGGGCACACTTTCTGTCTCAAACACAAGTCTCGAGCGGGGGGGGGTAGGGGGGTGCTGACAGAAATTCTTTGGTACCCTCTATAACATATTCCTTTCTTTACAACATGTCCTACTAAACTCTAAAAATAAAATATTTCATGCCATTCTTAACAGCTCTTACTGATCAAACTTCAATTTTCACCTTTTGCACCATAATTTGTGCCCATCCTGGCCAACCCTTCGCCCACCCTGTCCCACCCTGGCATTTTTCTAGGATCGGCCAGTGCCCACCCGTGCCCTGCAGACGCGTCGCCACTAGATTCATTAGTAAGTTTTACATTGCATTTTTATATGGGAATTATATAAATAGAGGGAAAGCGAATTGTTTTAACTCAGTGAAACTCTGGGCCGCTGTCATCTAACTACTTAATAATTGTTCTCTCTTCCGGAAGGCCCCTTAAGCTGTTCTCGTTGCCCCTTGTGAGCTCAGGGCACGTGCGGGCTTGTGTCAGTGGCTGAAAATTGCCTACCCTGCTCGGGCGGGGAATGCAGCCAGCCAGCCATTAAACGCTGTGTGCTTGTGTGTATGGCCGCCTGCAGTTAATGCAGGCGGTGTGCTTTCTTTGAAGAACCAAGACTGTGTGTACTCAATACATGAAAATTCAATTTTTATACTTTGGACAGAATCTTTTTCTTAAGCTGCATGTGTCTGCAAAAATCCAATAAAATTAATGTCTGTTTGATGTGTAGCATCGAAGGATTTGTGAATTTCCATCGCATCAGTTCTACGACGACAAGCTGGTTACAGCAGAGCAGGCAGATCCTTTGGGTAGGCGGCTAAATATTTGGCCGCGCATCGGACATCCGATGGTGTTCTGTCACATTGAGGGGGCGGAGAAAGTGCTCTCTGTGACAACAGCGGATGGAAACGAGCAATCGCGCAGCAACGATGCAGAACGGGAAGAAGCGGTTAGTACTAAACAGTGTTGTAGTCACAGAATTGCAGGCCTAGAACGCGCGTGTGTAACCTTCCCAATGCTCTAGAAAGAAGGATCTTTTTTAGCAAAAATGGAAGTTGATTTTAATTATGGGTAACAATTGTCAATTTTGATAATTTGATATGTATAGCTTATGAATCTGTGACCTGTCGATCAAGTTGTTTAGGACAACTATGATGATTTTAATAAATACACCTCAAAATGACAATAAGCAGTGAAACAGCTATTTTATTAGCTGTGTTTGATAATATTTTCAAACACTCATTCTCAAGTATTATGATAGAACTTAATTTGTGATCTGTCTATTTGTTGATTGCCTAATAATTATTTAATTTCAAAGACCTTTGGTTTATCCGTTGATCTCTAGCATAGGTGTGTCATTCTGCAGGCTGTAGTGGCAGGCCTTGGTTGTAGTCTAGAATGTGCATGAATCAAATTCTTAATGCGCTTGCGTTCAGTGTAGGCTGCGCACAATTTTGTGATGTTGCGGCGCTGTGCGTGTAGCCTACTTATTATTATTATTATTAGAATTTAAAATTCATTGCGTCAGAAACTGTCTGCAATTATAAGCATACTCGACGCTGTTTCTAGAAATACATAAATAAATAAAGAAAAAGCATTTCGATTTATGGGGCAAATTTTGAGATTAAAATCAGCTGCCGAAGGTAAATGAAGTTCTAACATTGACAATACTGTGTATTGCAGGAGCGCATATATAGGAGCTTGGTGAATGAGCACAATGTCAACCCAGACAAGATCTGCATTCTGACTCAATACCACGCTCAACGTTCTGCCATTGAAAAAAATTTGAAAAGCGTTGGTTATCCACATCCGAATGTCAACACCATCATTGCCAGTCAAGGTATACAATTTTTTAGTAATTTCTAGCATTAAAACTTGCTGGCTTTTCCATCAGCTTTATAGCGCACTCTTTTAGTCGGCTTTATTTATTTATATATTTATTTGTTTAGACCCTTACGGGGAGGAGGTGATGCCCCATTGCACTAACTGATGGCAGCTGTTGGTGGTTCCACTGTAGATCGGTAGGCATCGTAGGAGCACTTGTGGCTGACGAATTTAAACCGCTATTCACAAGGGTGCGCAAAGTGACTCAAAATCTTTGCCGCGGCCGGATGCGAACCGACGCCCTGTTGCACTCGTGATCCGAGGTCCGCGACTTAGACCACTCGGCCACAACGCTTTGTAGGCTTATTAGGTAGTAATATTGTAGCTATGTTATGGGTGTTATATAAAATAGGGTACCGGGTGGTTACTGGGCATGCTGAAATGAATATCCACAAATTTTAAATTCTTTTTACTACAATTTGATGTCGGATGGATTTTTTTTAGTTAAATACCAATAGCATCGTTTGTCATTTCATTTTTCCAGGTGATGAGTGGGACTACGTGATCCTGACTCTTGTTCGATCGATGCCCCAGTACGAGATCGAGAGGAGTCCGTCGGTGGGCTGGTGTAAGAGGAACATGGGGTTCATCGTGGACGAGCACCAGATCAACGTTGCACTGACCAGAGCCAGGCTTGGACTCATCATCATTGGTATTTGAAATTATTGATTTGTTGAATTTTAAAGACTAGATAAAAATAAATATCAACATTTTATCAAGATATAACGATAATAATTATTTGTCCTGCAAATGTCTTTTTTTGATGGCAATTTCCTTTGAGAAACGTGTTTAGTGTCTGGCGTGAGCGTTAAAACATGTATCGACAGGGATAAGTTTGGTAGGAGTAGTACTCCAAAAATGACGTTTTTTTGAAACTACTCGGATTTAGAAATAGGTAGGAGTAGCATTGCTTGTAGAAGTGGACAATGGTGGAGTAAGCCTATTATAGGCCTACTCCTTTTTTGAAAGGCATCGGAGTACTCTACTTCTGTTTTATATGCAGCAGGTGTAACGCTACTCCTATTTTGTAAGGGGTAAACTGAACACTGGGTATAGATGAGGTTCATTGATGCGAAAGGTAGAGCTTGACTTTATGGCCGGATGCCCTTCTGGTCGCCAACGAGACTAATGTATTATCCTGCATGATAATTATCATCTAGCTACACTTGTGTGTTCAACAGCCTTGCTAAAGCATGTGTAGCGCAGTCGTTTCGCAGTTGATGGCATTAGGAGTTGAATAGCGGTCCTGGGACTTTGCATCTCGATGCCTTAATCATAAGACAACGCGCACCTGGCTCACGAAGACCATATTCGTGTTAGAATATGTCATCCTGATTGTTTATTTATTATAAAGAGTTAGTCTCGAAACGTTATTCTGTTTTTTTGTGTGATGGTTAAAGTAATTTGCAGATTAATAATTTGCATATCAATTTAAGGTCAATAAACCAATTATTTCATTAATTTGGACATCATAGCGCATTGAGACATGATGTATCATATACTGTATATCATGACAGATTGAAGCAAATGTATTCAGCCAGATTTCTTCAAATTCTGTTTAGGCAACGAGCACCTGTTGCGTTGCAACAAAATGTGGAGCAACCTGTTGTATCATTTTGAGAAGTTCAATCTTGTGATGGAATCGAAAGAGTTTCTGCCTACCAGAAATCGTCGTAAAAATATCGACAACGACCCAGAAAGAAGGGCTAAGCGAGAGTATAACGAGGAGCTCTATCGAACTTTCGTTCCAAAGTTTGAGGAGGACTTTTATGGTGAGTGAAATAGTGGGTCGTCGTCTGTTCTTAACGTACATAGCACGTCTTGGCGTACTATTATTGCAATAGTTTGTTAGTTAGTTGTAATTGTTATAATAATTATCTTAGTGATTTTTACTATTTTCTTTCTATTGGGGAATGTATTTTAATATTTGGAATCATAGTTTAGTACAGTGTCTCATTTTCTTAATAAGCTTACAGTTACTCACTGTTTTATATTTTAGTAAATAGTTCCGCATTATGTATAAGTATACTGTTCTGTTAATTTGTAGTATTTTATGCTTCAATATTTATGCACAACATAACTACTGTGCCTTATGTAGGCCTATGCATCTATCATGGGTCCCATAAGTAATATAACAATAATGATTGCCTGTTGTACTTAATCAAGATTAATTGTTCTTTTTAGCTAGATTACTCTAGATTGCATATTTAGCTTACTATGAATATCACAGTGTTTTACTAGTTAGTTGTTATTATTGCATTTTGTTAGTGATTTTACTATTATTGGTTCTTTGATCGTCGATTGCGTTAGATTTCATATTTAACTTACTATTAGTATCGCAATAT
>JAQIWG010001783.1:0-22883 GCA_034695025.1 Chamaedrilus cognettii | reverse complement strand
AATTTTAACTTTGGGGGCTTGAAAACCAAAACAAAATAGGGGCGATGGTGGCGATGGGACCGATTGCCCCCCCCCCCCAAAAGCTCTGCTGGAGGGAGGAGAGGGGCGATTGCCCCCCCCCCCCAGAAATGCGAATTTCATAATGCAGTGGAGTGGGCTTGAGGAAAATTCGTAGTGAGAAAATTTTTCCCCTCTACTTTGCTCATGTGCTGTGTCCCTCATGTATGTAGCTTATCGGGGGTTTGAAAGGACAATGAGTCATGACTCATAGCTTAAGTTAAAGTCGCGTTTAAACAGGAAACTGGCAGTGTCAATATAGATAAGCTAGCCTACTATACTAGCCGATGTTACAGCGCTGTAACATCTATAAAACTAGGCGGAGAAGAGTGGGTGGAAGGGGGGATAGGGGGGAAGGGGTGAGGAGGGCGGGGTGGGCTGGTGGGGGGGATAGGGCAGGGTGAGAGGTGGAATGCGAGTACAGCTGCTGCTGTAGCCTCATTCAGACTATAAATTCTATAATTTTCAACGCTTACTATCAACAACTGTCAATGGTCCAAGTTGTCTGTGGCCAGTTTTGAAAAAAGTCCGCGATTCCGCGGGAAATATTGTTTTCCGTGCTCTAATATATATTCCGCGAAAAATTCCGCGATCGCGGAATCGCGGAAAACCTCAGTCTTTATTGATATAGAATTCTAGTACGATTAGAAAATGTTATTTAATATTTCGCATGGTTTGGTAGTTGACAGGTCAGGAATAGTTAGATTACCATAGATAATAGATTACCATAAATTTCCGGTAATTTAAGAATAGATTTCCGGTAATCTAATTATTTTTAGTTTGCTGGTAATTTTTGATCGCTGATGGTTTCTAGATTTGTGAGTGACGGGGCCCCCACAGACTCTTTCGATCCCTTGAAGTCCTCTCAGCTTATTATAGGGGACCAACTCTTCGTGGGGTCAGGCCACGTGAGGCATTGCGTCCGTCGCTGCGGGCGTCTAGCCTATGCTAGCTCGAAAAATGGACGCAAAAAGCGAGAATGATGATGATGATCAATGATTCACTACATGAATTTGAAAAAAAAATTAACTCATAAAATAATAATGCTATTCATGAGACCATGCGTCGTGAAGATAGTGAATTCTTACATATGTGTACATACTGATTAGGCTTGCCAGTTTTTAATCGTTCAAAGGGACACAAAATATTCAGCATGCATGATTCAATGTTTGACGATACTAGCTGCATAAACTTGAATATTTGTTTTTCACTACGTTAGCTATGTACATTACGTGCAACAAAATTTTGTCCACAGATTTACTCATGGTTTTAAAAGGACCTATGGTCAAACAATAACGATGTGTGCAATATCAAAAATTAAATTTTTTTACATTGTTTTTAAATTTTTTGATCTAATCTTTCAAAATATTACAGATTTATTATTGCGTAATGAAAATTTAGGCCTTGCTCATATAAGGGACAATTTGCATCCCTAAGTGATCATGCATAAAAGACGTCTGTGAATAACCGCTCATTTTGAACACCCCCCTCCCCCTAACCCGTATTTGTCCATTTTTACCTACTCCCTCACCCCCCATTTTCAAGGATCCAAAATTTGTAAAAAAGAAAACGTGTTTAACATAACTGAACAGTGGGAAATTGTTGCCCCTGCCCTTTTTAGGGCCATTTCTTTGCCGTCCCTCTCCTGTTCTGCATTTATCCACTTTTGCCTGACCTCGACCCCCCCAGTGTCGGACGTCTCTTTATGCATGACTCCTTACGCCTTTTATGAGGGATTCGGGACAAATTGCTTCAAATAAGGAACGTCCCTTAAAAAATAAAAGACGTCTGGCAACTCTAATAATTTGTTCTGACGCTGCAGACATTGGCTAACAAATTCAAGAACGCGAATGAAAAGCCAAAGAGAAGAGCACAACGGGCCGGGATTGCACTCCGCAAAACTTCCGCCGACGTAATGCAAGCTGCCGTGCTCGCGACGAAAGATAAAAATATGACGATTCGATGCGCCGCGAAAAAGTTTGACATACCGTACGGCACTCTGTATCGGTACGTCAGAAAAGGAAAGGCGGGTGATGCGACGAGCATGAGATTTTCACCAAACTATTTTGCGCGTATGATCTTTACCGATGTCGAGGAACAACGGCTGACGGAATATTTGTTCAAGATGGTAAAACCAGACGAATTCAGACTCGGTTCGCAAAAGGTTGTTAGAAAACTCGTGTATGACTTTGCAGTAGCTAATGGCATAGACCGACCAAGATCATGGGATGGCGATCAATTGGCTGGAAGGCATTGGTACTTTAAGTTTGCCAAACGACATCCAGATCTTGCTGTTGATCAGCCAGACACCGATAGTTTTGGTCGTGGTTCCGAATTGAGTAGTCACACCGTATCAACAGACATCGGCACTGTTTGTGAGGAACTGAAGTTTGAACCGGAAGACATAACTTATGAGGAATCCGGTGCGACTATTGGAACAGCTGATGCTCAGTTTGTAAAAGTTGAAGCAAATCAGTCGGATGCTGAAATATCATCGATGGAAAGAGATCATCGGGGCACGGCCAGCTGCGCAAAAAGTAGCACAATGCGCGCTCTAGGTAACTTAGTTGCACCGTTTCTGATTCTATAGTATTTATTTGCCTATTTTTATTTATTGGATGGTGAAATTTAAAGTTTCACATTCTCTCTAAATCGAGCTTTTTTCGGGGTGAGATATAACAAATTATGATGATTTGGTCAAGACTAATAGACCTGTAGACAGACACCAGGGGCCAGTTACTCAAAACTTCCATAAATTTAAGCTTAAACTTAATCCTAAATCAGATTTGAACAAATTAAATCCAACCGCCGACCGCCGTGACGGCATCATTTGGTTTATTGCGAGTGGCGCCGTGGCAGTGCGGAGTTTAAAATAACTAAGACTAAAATTTGCTTAAGATTTTCTTAGGAACTTCTTAAGACTAAAATTAATTTGCCTAAGATATTTTGAATAACAGGTGCCAGTTCTACTGTACTGTAAATTGCTGTGAACCATTTGGATGGGACCAAAGCTCTTTGAACCCGGTTGCAATGCTTGCGGCTTGCAGGTATAATTGTATATGTGCGCAGAACGTGGTTCTATAGTCTATTCTTTTGTGTATTATGGTCGATGCATTTCTGTGGTTCAGTGATTTCTTTTTCAGTAGATGCAAAAAGGTGTTACAAATTAAATTTTGTGAATATGTTTGATCAAATTGAGGGGGTGCACAATAACTGCACATGTATAATCATATACTGCGCTGTGCAGTAAAAACATGTTGTGTTTGACTTTTTTGGGGGGGTTAAGGGGGCCTGGATAAATTCTGTGCAGTGTGGCGTTCTGTTAAGTCTAGAGCGTGCCCTGCCCTTGTTAGATCAACTCAAGAAATCTGTTTACTTTCATTAAAAAATTTAGTTGTCAGACACAATCGGATGAAAGAATCTTTGCGTGTGAATGGATTCTTTCAAAACAGTGGTATTTTTTCACTGTTTTTGGACTAACCAGCACATAACCTTGAAAGGAAAGGCAAGATTTTTTTTTATGCACCGTATCTGGGTATGACATTAACAGCATGAAGTGTTGGGAACCATATGGCAATGGCAATATTGTACGTCTTGAGGTTTAGATGCCATGTTGAAATAAGTAGTCTTGATGACCAGGGTTCATTTTAGGAGGCGTAGTAGAAACGGCCCCCCGTCGAGCGATCTTATCGCGATTTCATCGCTTTAGTAAGCTACGCCTGTTTTCAAAGGCTTAGGCGTAAGATCACGCCTGTTTTATGAGAAGGATGCGTAAGGCTAAGTCAAGTTTCATCAGGGCTAAAATTAACTTTTGATGACAATTACATGTAATAGTCGTTATGCTATGCTGCAGGTAAGACGTCGAATGCGTAGGAGCTCCTACCCCACCGCTGGATTTCACTCCCTGTCATCCGTTTCTTCTTCCCCTCACTTCGTCGACTCTTCAACCCATCACCCCAACTTTCTCGGAGCCCTCCAGGCGGAGGTGCTGCAGGGACTACAACAAACTGAGGGGGCCTGGGGGACCCAAGGGGAGGAACGGCCTCCCAGTTGGAAACCGGTGGTGCAGACGAGTTACGGCTGTCATGTGTGCGGGCAGGGGTTCCGTCATCAGCCGAGCTTGTTTAGACATCAGATTACAGCCCACGGCAGAGCGAGGAACAAGATCGGGCGACCCGTTACTGGCTAGGGCATGATTTAAGGAATTTTATGGTCTTCATTTTAGAGAAAAAGTACATTGTAGCCAAGACTAAGAGTGGATTCTATAGTCGTTCCTTTATTCCCACCTTAACCTTTGGTAGCTAAGAAGATAATTTAATGGCAGCTCTTAGCAGCTCATTGGAAAAAACTCGCAATATGTTTGAAAATGTAAAAGCAAACAAATTTTTTGTTTTTTCGCAAAAAATAACGTTGATTTGTATTCAGTGTGGACAAAAATAATTTTTCGTAGAAGTCTATGACGTCATGTTAATTCAATGACGTCGTATACTAATTTAAATGAACCGAAAACAAAGAGCTTCTTTGAATGGCAGTTATGGGCTGCTGTTAAATTGTCTCCCAAGCTAAGGTAAAGGTAAACATGGGAACAAAAGTACGTCTCTAGAATCCACCATTAGCCTACAGCATCACTGACATGCCGACTTCCGATGGGCACTTGTGAGTGGGGGGGGCTGACGAAAAATTTCTATGCCGTTCTTAATACTTAATAATTTTGGCCATTCCTTAACTTAACCATGATTTTGGCAACGTGCTACTCATTCTTTGTCGTGACTACACCTTTCACTCTTAGTCCCCACATTTTGATCAGACCACACCCTTATTTTATGCCCTGCCGTTACCTTGCAGGCGTGGCAGCGCTAGCTGAAGTTGTGAGTTTTGACATTTTGTATTTGCGTTACCTAGGGCTAGCGGTTGGTATCAGGGCTTGGCCTGCATAAAGTCAAATTCGCAGAATAGCGAAAGAAAATTTGTAGTGGCAAATTTTTTAAGATTGGCGACAGACATTGGTGAATTTTTTGCAACCGATTTTTTCTGCAATGCTAAATTGAGTTGTGTTTCACCGATTAAGCCAATTTCTGGTTAAATATATTCAGTGAAGTCCACAGGTTAAGTTGCTATGTTAGGTTGATTAATTTGGGCAGTAGTTTTTCTGCAAATATACATGTATATCAGTTAGAAAAAAAATTATTCCAAAAGCATATAGCGAAAAATAATAGTAAGTTGCAAAAAACACACATTTTAGCGCCAAAGGGGCGATTTTTTTTGAAAACCCAGGCCAAGCCCTGTCTGGCATTAAGGCGTCCCGCGACCCCCGAAGTCTACCGCTCTGACAGTGGATTGAGGAAACGGCATTTATTTTGATATAGTAAATTGATGACGATTCCAGTGACAACGTTGAACATTTCCCCTTGAACATTAGCGAGACTATAGGACTATAGCAACTTTGCCATTATTCCCATTTAAGGCTGGATTTCATAGACGTAGCTTCGTTTAAATTTGGACGTCTACTTTTGGCCTAGAAATGAATTAATCAGTAGTCCATATCAGTATCCTTATTGCTTTTGAAAAAGGTGGTTTTTATCAGAAATTTGAAACGCAGGACATTTACAACAGATGGGGATAATTGGGTGCGTTTTACCTGCATGCCCACATACAGCGCATATTTGAATCTATGGGTGCCTGACTTTGTGATGTTGTATCTCCAACGTTACGAAATTAACACGACCTCATAGATTTCAAGCTGAGTCATTTTATGTTACACAGAATTTAAATTAACCAAATTTTGTTTGATAATAAATTGCAAGCGTTTTGCAATGACATTTATGAGCTACCGTTAAATTGTCTTTCTAATAAAAGGTAGAAAGGATGGAAAGTCTATGAAATCGGCCTAAGCATCCAGCTGTCTATAAGCGGACTTTTCTGCAAATAATAGCGACGTCGTTGAACGCTTATTCCTTTCATGACGTCAGTTTTCGTAACAGAAAACGGACTGTTATCTTGAGGTTCAACGGTAATGGTGCGTACAGTGCGAGTTAGCTAGCAACTAGTCCCTTACAGTTTGCTTGCTTTGTAACATTGCTAATGCTGTCTTCTGGCAGCTCCTCTGCATGACAATAATGCTGCTTCTTGATTTGACAATTTCTACTGTCTTCCCAGCACTTCGTGAACAATTTATTGTATGTTACAAAGTGCGCTTATAATTCACTGTATCTGTACAAAAATCGCTTGCGAAGAAGTGGAAAGAAGCTTCGTTTAAAAAAAATGCAACTAAGTTGTCCTGTCAAATATCCCCGATAGCAGTGTGCATAACTCTAGAGCCTAAATCATTGTCGTCTAAGCATAGTTAAATGTAGGCACTTTTGAAATGTTCAATTTCCAGTTTTAACTGTTCTGAATGCCTTCTCATAGCGTTGCACTTGTAGCATTTTAGTCACTTTGCTGCACAAAAAGCCCTAAAACGTATGAAGTGCATGCATAGAAATGAATAGTAATGAATGGTAATGAATTGTCAAGCCAGGCAGACTCGTCAAGGCTCGCTGCGTGTCGAGGAGGAGGCTGGAGTGCGTGCTTTGCAAAGCTTCTGCTTTTACCTTCCTTTTCAACTTAATTTTCAGTCGATAACAGGCGCAAAATTCATGTTTTGAACTCTCTAAGTCCTGCCGATTATGACAAAAGCACGCCGTTTACAGCTGACTATGCTGTCAGCAAGCGGTCTCATAAAACCTGACTTTTTAACATAATCACTAACGAAATTGGTCCAATTTTTCTAAATCTGAATCTCAGCTCCTATGAGAGCTATAAATATGAATTTTGTTCGAAACTGTTCGTTTTGAATTTAATCATCCGCTTATAGATCCAATTTAGTCAACAAGCCCCTTTAAAATTAATTAATATTGTCAAAAAACTTTAAAAGTGAATTCAATTGGACGCGGCCCGGACACATCCAAGGCAAAATTTAATACAGGATAAAAACAAGACATGAAGTCTAACATTAATGAACACTAGGCCTAATGAACACCGCAGCTGAGTGTTTGCATCATATGCTATATGGAAAAGTTTTCGAAAAACTGAAATCGGCAATTCAAACGTCTTTTTCTGACTTCAATAGCCTATAGTCTGTAATGTTCATCAATAATATCAGATAATGAAGCTAAATCCAACTTTTTATTTAAGACTAAAATGAAATAGTGAATAGAATGGGAGAAAGTTAAGAAAGTTGGATCATGCATTGGGGCAGTTGTGCCAACATCAAGAGGCCGCTGCTCATCCAAATTCAATAATTTTTTAATGACAATAAGTGAAAAATCTGTGCTACGTCCATCAGAAATATCCCCAGATCTAAGGATGTAATTTTGGCAGAAGCAATATCCATATCCTAAGCTTATCCTTGATCTTTCGCAATATCCATAAATCTAGGGATATATTCCCAGGAATGGCATCACTGGGTCAGGGCCTCAAACTTGAAAGATGCAAAAAGGGCCTCAAACTTGAAAGATGCAAAAAATAGTACCCGGTGTAGTTTCATAGAATCTATCACAGCGTCATCATGGCACTGTTTCAACTGTCAAAAGCTAAGTTGAAGGTATTTCGATTTCACATATCTACTTAAAAGAAAATTCAAATTGCAGCAGGGGTTCGAGCATTGTAAAAAAGTGAAAAAAATTATTTGATTTCTCAACGCACAATTAAAAAGTTGATTGAGATTGAAATTTAAAGATATACAAAGTTTCCATATTCAATATCGTACATTTTGATGCAAAATAGGAGAAAGTTTCGCATCGCAGCGTACATTTTTGCAACACACCCATTTTGAAACAAAGCTTCCAAATTTTTTTTATATACGGTAGCGACAGGTCGTCATCGCCTTTATTTCATAAGTATTTTTGGCAACGTTCCATTTTGCTTTCGGTAGCTACCGGTCTCTACTGTAAGTCAAATTGGACCCTCTTGTTATTATAAAAAGACCAGTTTTACTGAGCTTAAAATAGCTTGTAGTTGCTATTGATGCCTCAATATCCGATGACTCAACTGGTAATTAAAAGAGAAGCGATTCAATGTCAACTAACTACAGCTGTAGGAGAAGTCTCTGAATGACTGAATATTGAATCCAGCCGATTGGTTGGCTACGGTTTTAAGCACTGTTAACCTGAATGGGCCGCTTGGGTGGATTTTGTGTAACTCGCGCTCGCCTGCGCTCGGCCACTTGGGGGATAAGTAGTTACGGGGCTAAAGAAGCCGTGAAACTTCGTAAATTTTCTATGAAAATGTTCAACTGTTAATCCTTCTGCCGATTTTAGTCACTTTACCGTACAAAGAGCCCTAAAAGTATCAAAAAGCGCCATCTCACAAATGCTTGTGAAATACAAAATCGTTAATCGTTAATGAATAATGACCATATTGACATACTCTTTTACTGTATATTGATCATAAAATATTTATATTGGTTTATGATTGAACAATAACTTTTGATTTATAATATAAATTCTAGCAATTTCTCTAATCTTTTCATATTGACATAGCTCTGTACTTTATTTGACAAGGCTACAATGTAACAAAACTTCAAGACATGTTTACTCTACAACATAATTAGAATGTGCTTGCTTTTAACACTAAGGGCTGGTTTCTCCAACACAGATTTAATGGTGGTTCAGGATTTAACCCACCTTTTTGCATAGGCTAAATCCTGAATCACCATTAAATCCATGTTGAAGAAACCAGCCCTAAGTCACTAACGCACACCAACTGATTTGTTTGATGTTCATATTTGGTAGACATTTTACAGTAAATAAATCTCAAAATACGCACGCATTAATTCATCCGTAGACATATCGCCAGCGATTAGGTAGAGCCATCAGTGGATTAATCTCCTTTCATACCCTAGTAGGCTTTAAATATTCTATCAATAAACCAAGATCACTGATGATCATATATAATGTAGGTTAATGATAAAGTTACTACTTGAGATGTTGGTCGTTCTATGTTACAAGTACTGTGAAAGTAATGTAATAATGTTCTCTTCGCATATATCAGAATTGTGAAGAGAACATGATTCAACGATCATTCATGATTCAACGATCATTCATGATTCAACGATCATTCATGATTCTACGATCATTCATGATTCTACGATTTCTGAACATAGAATGATCATAATTGTACTGGCGGCTCAACCCGGCGCCTTGTCTTTGTCAAAAAATCAGTTAGGCGTAAACCGTGACAGTTTGCAACGCGACGCATAAATATACAAGCTTCGGCAATGACGGTGGTATTTAGAATCGACTCCAAAAATATTAAACGGGGTTAATTACGGCCTCACAGTAGACACAAGCGTATTTTCACACAAACTACATTAGTATGCTGTTAATGGCATCGGCTGATGCGCGCAGCAAGCGCGTAAACACAATCATCAGAATATTACTCAATCACAAAGAAACAACTGAGCGCACTACAATCAGCTTGCATCATAATGGTAGAAGCTAGACTCGATCCTGAAGATTTCTGCTGCAGTTAAACACAACACATTCAACGGGAGAATAAATCTTGGGCTGGCAAAAATTCTCAACAACTGATCGACTTCTCACCTGTACACAAGGTTACGTTAAGAACTGATAAACATGCGTAGCATTACGACTGCCCACTTCAAAACATGCAACTAACTGATCAGCCAGTAAAAACAGCGTAGGCCTACGTGACCATGCACAGTTGATTTTCGCGTGTGATGCTACGCCTGCCCGTATCAAATTAGGCGTACAATTTGCATCTAACCTTCATTTTTGGCATAAGTTACTGCGCCTGCTAAACTTAACACTACCTGTAGACCCTGAAACGTCAAATACACAATAATTCAAATAACGCAACAGTAGAACCAACTTGCATTATTTGCATCTACAGCAATAGCATGCTCAACCTGGTCCCAACCACTAAAACGAACCCTAATGTACGCCCTGTACTGTTATTACTAATAAACTACACAAACTTGACTGCCGAAGTGATCAGAAACTACCACTGGCACTAACACGCCACAACACAAAGTTTTCTTTCATATATCAAATCCACTAGCAATCGACGCAAGCAGAGGGTAACGTTCAAAAAATGTTCCTATACCACAGTCGGACACAACGACACTAAACTGCATGTACAGACTACGCACTAAATCAAATTTCTTATAAATTTATAAAGTATTTCACACAGCACTCTGATACACAAGTAGTGTATCAAAAAAGCTTTTTTGGTGTAATCCAAAAAAACACGGATCTCAGTAGCTTTCTAAAAACCACTTTGCTTCATCCGGACCACTTGCTAAGGGCCTTGTGTCTGATCGGACAAAACGTTTACAGGAATGATAGCGAAGCAACCAATAGAACTGTCACAATCGTGCATGTCTCAACATCCAAACAACTCGCAGCAGGCATCGTTTTTACGCTCATATCCCATGTGCGCCTACACAAAGTCTAAAACATGATTACACAATTGTTCTAACCCAGCCAAGCCTTGACTAGAATTGCTATTGTCAGTGGCATAAAAAATGAATCACCATTAAAAACTCATGCATAGCCTAACGCTCTACAAAAAGCTAATACAATAAAGATAATCATTTTGAGAGCTTATACAACAGTAGTGGTGCTGTACTATTAAGTTCCTAGTTGTTACACTATACACAACATATCACCTGTCTAATCTACAATAACCCATGAGAAAACTTAAAGGAAGCGCCATTTATTCGATTAAAATTAAACAATTTTTGCTGAAAGCTTGCATTGCAAAAAAAACATGAAATCGTCACCGATATAATTAGATTTCACCAATTTTTTCACACAAACGGTCAAGAAACTAAATTTTAAATTTAGCCTCTGCTGCCCGAATTCTGTGTTTTTGGCACAGATATTGAAGTGGGGGTTGTAGTGATGGATATACATGCATAGTCAGACAGAAGTGACTATTCTGCTTCTAGTCCTTCTCATTTCACGTGGGTTGAAAAGTTTACCAACAGCCTTTGTCCAAAAAAAAAAAATGTGTCAATACCACCTGATTGGTGAATCAAGCAGCCAAATCAATAAATCTGGCATATGAAAATTCAAAGAAGAAGACCATTCCAGGTACAAAATACAGGCCTAGACCATTTTTTGAAAGAAATAGGACTAAAAATCCAAAATTGATGAACTTTTGACAGTTTCAAAGTTTTGATAGCTCAGTTTTTCTGCCTTTGCTTTTTGACACAGGTTGCAATAGACATTTGATGTTTCTTCGTACAGGCCTATATGCGGCAAATTTATTCCATAACATGTAGGATATTATTGCAGTTAATTCAGCTTCAAATATACCCAAAAACGTCAGCAATTTGTCCACAAACACAAGTAGCAGTCTCTCTGTTTGATAAATAAACAGGGCTTCGCATGCACAAGCGCTATGATCAAAATTAAATAATAGCAGGATTAAATAAAATCTCCAATGGCAAAATGATCATGCAAGAATTTCATTTTAAATTGGCAACGTTAGCAATTCACTTATTCACTTCATACACGTATGAATGATAGTAGGAGACTACAGACAACGGAGTAGAGAGTAAACAGATACTTATTCTGCTAAATTAAACTCTAGATAAGCTACACTAAAGTGCAATGTGTCGCTACACAAGTCTATTGATAGTTTCAAGAATCAATTACTAGCTCATGCTCTCAAACAGACAAATTTCACACAAAAAATAAGTACTTCAGCACTGTTCGCTTTTCAGTGTGCCTTAACACATCTAATTACACACTGGTAACGAATCCACACCTGAAGCTGCTCGATAATTCCACAATAAATTCCATTCGCATGGCATCGCGTTCCGCCATGTTTAAGCATTCTTTTACATGCTGTATATTTTACATGCAATTTCACACGTAATTTTACATGTAATTCTACATGTAATTTTACATGCAACTGTGTTAAGGCGGACGAACGACCGTTGTCATGACAACGATTTCCTTAACTGAGTTTTATGCATGGCTTGTTTCTTAAATCCAGTTGAGGACATTTTACATAGTAATTTTCTTAACATGGTTGCATGTAAATTCCATGTCAAATTCCATGTCAAATTTCATGCAAAATATGCAGCGTGTATAGGAACACTAAGCGTTCCTTTCAAATGCATTTTTGCATGCAGATTTGCATGCGTGAAAGTTTATAACTAAACTACAAGCGCTGGTGTCACAGTTCCATTGACTGCCGCGCCGCGCGTCGGCTTGCAGCGGTACAGGCTGCGGTCATTGGCATTGTGACGTTAGCTCGCTGTTTGTATTTTAATTACGAACTTTTCATGCATGCAAATCTGCATGCAAAAAATGTCTCGTTGAAAGGAACGCTCAGTCAATAACTGCAGACAACTATGGCGATCAACAATCGAATTCACAACACCATCACAGGAACCACGGCTCGGCCTGGGTTTGTTCCAAAAAATTTGCCATTTTGGTGCCAAAATGTGTATTTTTAGCCACTTACAATTCTTTTTGCCAAAGCTTTTGGAAACATTTTTTGAAAACTGACACATTCGCAGACAAACTACTGCTCAAATTAATCAACCTAGCACAACAACTTAACCAGTGGACTTCACTGAATATATTTAACTACAAATTGGCGTTCATCAGTGAAACACAACTCAATTTAGTAATACTGCAGAAAGATCGGCGGCAAAAAATGTGCCAAAGTCTTTCGCAAATCTTAAAACAAATTCGCGACTTCTGATCTTATTTTCTCTATTTGCCGAATTTGGCTCCATGCATGCCGAGCCCTGGCTGCAACACACCTTCAACTCACAAGTCCCATCTAAAGAATCCCGCCATCGACTCGACAACAAATGTTGTTTGGTTAATGCGACAGTTCCAACCGCTAATCAAATATCCCACGCTTCGAACCCAACGAGGTTTCACTCTTCATTCAAGAATGGATGCACAAATCAAGATACTGGTCCAATACGGGCCAAGAGTCCGTGGATAATTAACCAACCGTAGCTACCGCAAGCATCATGCGCACGAATGCCATCCAAGCCTACAGTCAGTGCGTCACGTGTAGCATCTAGGGTGTAGAAAGGGAGGAGCTTTACACAGCGTTTGCATCGACAGGGGGGTTGGAGTGGGCTTGAACTCCCGCACCTCAATTTGAAGCGCCCCCACCTCAATTTTCTATCTCCCCATCCCCACAATTTTCAACCTAAAAAGTTTCGCCAATGCGAGCCCAGGTTTTAGGGTGTTGAAGCCCCCCCTGAAACTGATTTTGATTTAATTTCAAATATACTTTTTACATACAGAGCAGGGGGGGGCTTCAAACACAATGCAACTTAAAGTACCAAATGTGTGCTCAATTTTCTGACACCTTCCTCTCCCTGATTATGAGGCTTCACAGACGACAAAGAATTGTTGCAAATCAGCTTCCCCCAAAACTTATTTTTCCTCTACACCCTGTCTGGTAATCATCCATGCGGATCAAACGGATCGCATGAAATAACCGCGGTCTATCTACGTAATACTTATAATTCTCTGTCGTGATTGGCCAGTAACGTCAGTAACTACATGAACCAGCTACTACATTGACCAATAAGAACGCGCAGAGCGTACTCATTGGTTCTGTTGGTAGTGTTTCTTGTGCGCGGACATCATGTCTACGACCGTGACGAGCTTCTTGATGTACGGCTGAAACGCATAAAAGATAACATATAAAACGCGTAAGAGAATACAGAAAATATATAAGATATACATAAGATAACGCATAAGGCAGCAATGTGGAACATTTATCAGTAGCATGAGACATCTAGCATTGATATGAAAACCCGCGTAGGCATGCGCCACAATGCCTACAAATTTTTCACGCGCATTGCTACGCCTGCCCGTCTCAAATTAGGCATAGAATTAGCAAAAAAACTTCGTTTCTGGCACAATACGCCTGCGTAACTTAACATAAAGAATGTTCAACAACAACAACAACAAAAATAAAGCAGACCTTGGTGTTGGAAATTTCCTGAAGCTCGTCGAGGTGCGCAGTGCAGATCTGGTGCACCGTGGCGAGCGAGCGCGAGATGTCGATGCTCGGCGGCCCGGCAGAGGGCGGCACCTCACTCACGCTCTGCGACGCCACACATGCACCATAATTAGCATATTGTGGTGCATAGCATCTCGCGCACGCTCTGATACGATTATCCGAGCGCTAGATGAAATTCAACGAAAATTGGCAGAAATATGAAGCAATGATTAAGTTAATGACGTAAAAATTTCTGTGATGACGCTTATTCCATTCCGTAGTTTGAAGAAATTCCTTGGGTCCTTTACTTTTGAGACACGATACGGTGCATATATCAGTATCTGAAACATTCTATGATCTGAATACGCAAAAATAAGCTACTACGTCATGCACGTCATGTCAGTAAAAAAGTCCTAGAATTTTTATCCAGCCTATGGCTAGAAATGCAACGACCAAACTGCTACGATCCAGCGAATGTGAAAAGGAATCGATTGTGCCAGTGAAGCATAAACAGCACTAATTATACATTTTTTGATTAAAGCAATTATTTGAGAAGCCTGGCTGGCACTTACAGACAGCTCGTCGAGGAATGCTACAATTCTGCCCCTGTTCTCCTGAATAAAAGGGTTGATCACCTCCATGTGGGGCTCCTGCACAATGCAACAAACAAATCCTTAAAAATTTCTTCTGCAGGAGTATCTTATTAAACCACCACTACACTACAGTGTGGTGTAGCGATGACGCGAGTCTTACAGACCTGGAATCAAGTCCCCGCGCCGGCAACTATAAAATCAACAGGCCCTTCGCAAGGCTGTCACACATTTTATTTTTTTGTAGTTCAGGGACCGTGTGCAGCATAAAGACTATATACAGTCCGGTTCTGTGCAGCCCGCACAGAACCGCTCCCCCTTCTTTAGTCGTCTTTTATGACTCGCCCAGGGGTTCTGGGCTGCAAGCCAGTTGTTTGTTCGCTGGCCTGCAGGGAACGTTAAACACAAATGTCGCATAACTAATTATCTGAGACGTTCTAAATGAGACGATGCAAGTTTCAAATGTTCATCGACTGAATAGAAATAAACTCAATTTCATAATTAGCACGATTTCACGCAGCATTCCTCCATTGCCGGCGTTTTGAAATCGGATTGACGGAAAGTAAAAAGGAATAAAGGCAAATAGAAATTGTGCGCGTTTACACGATCATAATCTGGGTGACGATTTAAACTCGTGCTATATCAGATTGTCTTGATTTCAAGTCATGCTATTGCTCGTGTATATCTGCCATAATGCAATTACCAATCAAGGCATTCAAGGCAATGTACCCCCTGCAGGCCGGGGAACAAAAAATTGGCCTGCAGTCCAGAGCTCCCCGGGCTTGTCGTAAAAGGGAACTAAAGAAAAGAGGGAGTGGTTCGACTAAGAAAAGAGGGAATGTAGGTCGACTACCTTCGCTTCGACGAGGTTGGCGAGCTTGATGAGGGAACTTGCGACGAGCTTGAGCGTTCGCGCAGCCATGGGCGATGGAACCTCTGAACGACACATGCACACCAAGCATCAGTTGAATTCTTTTCAAACAAAAAGCACTATGGAATAGTTACTTCGTTTTTGTTCTGTTTGTTTTTTGTAGTTTAGGGTGTTCAGGTGTGTAGCACACAAGGGCTATGCAGTCCGGTTCTGTGCAAGAGAGCCGGTACAGAACCGCTTCCCCTTTCCTTTAGTCACCTTTCACGACAAGCTTGGGGAGCTCTCGGCTGCAGGCCAATTCTTTGTTTCCAGGCCAGCAGGGGTTAATATAGCTACTTCAGCCATCAATTTGTAAGTACGGTAAAACATGAAATTTTGGAGTGCATATAATTACAAAGAATTTCGCGAATCGACGAAACTCGCAAAATTTTCATGCTCAAAAATAAAGCTACATAAACCATAATACATAATGAGTTGTCCACACAAACGCGAAAAATCAATGCAGCAGAATTTACGAGAGGTAAAATTGAAAAGAAAAGCATGCAGTCAAAATTTCATGTTTTACAGTACTTCATTTGAAGCTCTATAATTAGAGTTAAGTTTGGCAGGCGCAGTAGGCTACATCTAAAATGCTGGTTAGATGCAAATGGTTAAACAAAGTTGAAAGCATATAGCATTAAGCGTGAAAATTGACTATTGCGGCAAGTCCATGCAGTGTTAAAGGCTGAGCTGTTGCATTACATCAGTCAACAAAGAACAGGCGTAACACTACGCATGTTTTATCAGGACTAACTAAACTCTGCCTATGATATATGATATACACAACCAAGTGCCGTACTACAGCGTACTTGCAGAAATTTATACGCTTAAATTCATACGTAAAACATGAAATTTTTGAAACCAAAATCGCGAAATCAAAACCACACGCATCTCCGGCGCGATAAACGTCACAATGTACAAAGAAGCCGTCAGTTATAGCTGCACGTTAGAACAAGGCCAATGTTGCAGGGTCTCACCAGTGATGAGGTTAAACTGCTTGGGGTTGAGGATGGCCGGACAGAGCAGACGCAGGAAGATGAACCCACTGTCACACACCACAACAAGATACATCGGTGATTTTCTGGTTTTCTGAATTTAAGGTTTGGTTTTTGGTTTTTTGTAGTTTAGGGACCGTGGGTAACACAAAGACTATAATACAGTCCGGTTCTGTGTAAGAGGTCCGCCACGGAACCGCTCCCCCTTCTTTAGTCACCTTTTACGACTCGCCCGGGGAGCTCTGGGCGGCAGGCCAATTCCTTGTTTATGAATTTTTTTTCACAATTTTTCTAATTTCTTAAATTTTTTCTTATATTTAATTAATTTAATTCTTTCTTTATAAATTTGTCATGCCTAAAAATGCAAAATACTATATTGCAGGGGTTTTACCGCCTGCAAGCTGGAAACACGTAAAAAACTAAATAGTTAGGCCTAATCAAAGCGTCAAATAAAGCGGATGTTTGGGTTGATTTTACCTGACGACACGTGTTCTCACGAGAGCGTCGTTTGGCCATTTGACCTTCACCTTGCGCTGCAGACTGCCGCAGATGTAACGCAGCGCCCTGTGCGCACAATCAATATCGCAAGTCACGTACATGGTGAGTCCAAAATAAGATTGCATCACAAATTTTATAATTATAGGCTTTTGGTCCGTCCTTCAGCTCTGTGAGTGACGATGGGGCCGAATGAGTTCTCTCCAAGCATCCCTGTCAGACATCGCCCTTATGGCACTGACACGCCCTTATGGCATTGACACACCCTTTTGTTCTAGGCTTAGTGACTTATAGGCTTATTAGATTTTGTTTTTTGTAGTCTAGAAGTAAATAATCTTTGTCTGTAGCACAAGGACTATATACAGTCCGGTTCTGTGCGAGAGAGCCGGCACCTAACCGCTCCCCCTTCTTTAGTCGCCTTTTATGACTCGCCCGGGGAGCTCTGGGCTGCAAGCCAATTCTTTGTTCCCCGGCCTGCAGGGGGTGGCCTACTAGTACGCGTCTTAAGGCATGCCTGGATGTATCATTTTTATACGTATTTGCATACTCTACTGAAGTAATAATTGTAAGAATATAAAAAAGGATACTTGCAGCAGACATCGCATGCACTACTGTGCCGGCAATGTTAACACACGAATTTATGAAATTTTCGTCAAATTTAATACCACGAGTAAAAGTTGCATGATGAACGTTAAAAGCCTGGGGCAGCGTTTTTTGCGGACAACCACCCGTGATCATGAATATACCTTGCAGTCTTCCATAAGAAGCTTGACCACACAATTTAAAACTTCACCATACGAAGCCTGCCCTACTGACATCACTCAGTATGCACAAAATTTCATCAGCCAATTCAAGAAGGATCAGGCTCAAAAATGGCTTACCGCAAAGTTTCACTATATATGCAGCCAAACACACTCCAAGACACGCATGCTAGAGTGAATGTAAGTGTTACTTTTTGCGAACCACGGTGTAGACATCAGACAGCATAGTCTAGCGCCTTTAGCGACTTCATTTGCATCCTTTATTCGCATTTTTTTCGCATCTTTAGCGCCTTCCATCACAACTTTGTTCAATCACACTAGATGACCGAGTGATGGCAAGGTTTTTTGGAGTTTAGGGACTGGGTGTACTAGAAATAACTATTTCAGTCCGGTTCAGTGCCTCGGGCCAAGCTAAGAACAGCTTCTCTTCTTTAATCACTATACACGGCTCGCTGGGGGAGCTCTGGGCTGCAAACCAATTCTTTGTTCCCCTGCCTGCAGGGAGTAATAGCATAACTTTCAACCATAGAATCGTCATGCCACATCTTTTTAAATTCACTTCACTTCAATCAATTTTTTGTTGTTAAAGTTTCACTTCAATCATTGACAATTTATGATAATAAAAATATAGCGATTTTAATGAATTAAAATCAGAGCCAGGTTCAATCTGAGTGGAGTAAGTTGGAGGCAGCATCGTACACGGGGTAAGCGTCGATGGCCGCTATGATGGTGGTGAGAACTTCGTTGAGCAGCGTGAGCAAGTGTCGAGAGTTGACGTCCGCGTCGGACGCGTTGTCTAACAGCGACGGGTTGGTCTGCAGCATTAATCAACAGCATCATCCGTGGGACACCGGGTCACATAGGATATTTAGCTTGCAAATTATAGATTCTAACTTCACTGAAATATGTTCAGCATTCTTACTGTCTTCTGAAAGTTTCTTCTTTTCCTCAAAAAAGACCACACAAAAGTGGCAAGTTCTGCCACACTGCTGGTTCCTGGCATCAAAATGCTACATCATCACCTAACCAATGGTCTTAGGCGGTATCATTTTCTACCATATCATTTTCAGTAACTTCATACGAATCCTTCTTAAAAAAAGCGAGAGTAGTGAGTACATTAGTGAGTAGAGTAGTAAGTAGAGTAGTGAGTAGAGTAGTGAGTAGAGTAGTGAGTAGAGTAGTGAGTAGAGTAATGAGTAGAGGGGAGTACGTTAGTACCTCGCAGGACTGTTTGCTGTCGAGTATCCTCTGTATAGTGCCCTGCACGGCCTGGCGCAGCAGCGCGCTGCTGGTCATCTTCATGTACTGATCCATGAGGGTCGTCGCGAGGGTGTTGCCTCGGAACAAGTTGTCCTTCGACTCTGCACCACGCGCCAACAAATACTATGATAGTTGCGGTAGTAGTCTCGGACGAGTTTGGAAAAACCAATAGAAGCGGAATAATAAACAGACGTTTACAAATCAACTACGAAATAATATGAGGGTTTTAAGATCAGTTTTAGGACACAATGCGAATTCAAAAAATGTGCATTGATTTTTTTCGATGCGGATTTTAAATTAGAAGAAAAATGAGTTAGTTTTTTTCGAGTTCTGATTCCGTTTCACCATCAAATCACATCATAGGGCACTTTACTTCGCTAGGGACAGGCATCAATCATACCTGGTGGAAAGACAAAACAAAGGAGTGGGGGAAAGTTTCTAAGATAGAAGTAAGTGTCTGTTATTTTTCATGCCTCTGTCCATTGAAGAATTGATATATGGTGAAAAACATGTATTTTCAAACCACTATAAACTCAAAAAACGATGCTTGATGATGTCTTGGGATGCCGAAACTGACCATAAACCCATTAATAGAATAATTAAAGAACTCAAAGCCTATAAACGATGATAATTCCTTTGTTTATACGTAAACAGAAATAAGAAAAGTAGTTTTTTTGCTTTTGTTTTTGTAGTTTAGGGAACGTGCGTAGCATAAGAACTATATACAGTCAGGTTCTGTGCAAGAGAGCCGGCACAGAACCGCTCACCCTTCTTCAGTCGCCTTTTACAACTCACCCGGGGAGCTCTGGGCTGCGCACCAATTCTTTGTTCCCCAGCCTGCAGGGGGTAACAGAAGTAGAGAAGAAGCGAAGAAGGTCGTCGCTACATACCCTCGTTCTCAATGTCAAGGTCGGCGAGGGTGGTGAGCAGCTGCGCCTCCTGGCGCTCGTGTCGGAAGATCTGCAGCAGCGCGGTCGCTAGCGGGATCCGGTCTGTCTCCCTGCAGACCTTGGCTAGAGCCAGCACCGTCTCCAGGTCTTTGGCCAATAGCAGCTGCGTGCACAAACAACAAACGCATGAGAATATGTAGTAAACAATATCGAATATCAACTGTTGTTTGCAAATGGAACGGAACGGAAATGATAACGAAAGGACTGCTGGTTCAGGCCTTAAGAAGGGAGCACCTCTTGACAAGCTACACTTAGCATATAGTTAGCACAATTAGCAAATAGCGATAATTAGGCACTAAATAAGCAGCATAACTCCCCCACAACTCCTGATTCTTTGCCATCTCTCTATTCATGCCTCACTCCTTCATATCGCTCTCTACTGGAAGGAAGCGGCAGAGAGTGATATGAAGAAGCGAGGCATTCATAGAGAGATGGCAAAGAATCGGGAGTAGTGGGTGAGTCTCGTCGTGGGAAACGTCCAACCTGTGTTGACATGGAAAAGTGGCCGCAATGTAAATGATGATAATGAATTCACAAATACAAATAAATAGCCAATAAACAACTAACACAGAAAAAGAACGTCCGGCTCAGACCTCGATAGAAAGGAAGTTCCTCTCGGTGAGCAATAATCAGTCTATACTCAGCATAATTCATCAACAGCGGTGAATAGCCACTAGCAGTACAACATGAGAGCGACTGGTTTGCGGACCTCCTTGAGACTGGCGTACTCCTTGACGGGCATGATGACCTCGTGCAGGTAGCGCACACTCACGCGCACCGACCCCATGTCGGACTTTGAGCTGAGGCTGACCAGGCCGAGCGCATACCACTCGTCCGTCAGCTTGCCGGGGGGCAGGTCCGCCAGCAGCACCCGCGCGTTCACTGCCCAGCCAGGCAGTTTTTGATTTATACTCCGTCACGGCCCAGTGCAGCCATTCATTATTTTATCACCGAGCAACGCTATTCTCTTAAGTTTATTTTATAAACACGTTTGATGTTTGATTTGTAATGCTTTGTTAAACCAACCTAACAAACCCTCTACTGACAACAATGAATTGATCTATGAAACAACTTCGCCTTAACTGTGTATTTCGGCAACGGACTACTAAATTTTTTAATGCACAAACGGCTTCGTAATGTTAATTTAAGGTTTCTAGGCGCACCTTGTACAATTTACATTCTATGTGCCCCATCGTTTGTGTACAAAAAATACAAATATAAAATAAAGCAAATTCAACGTGCTTGAGAAGGAAACGTATGCGGATATGAAAAAAAGGGCCGAAGATCGACTAGGGTGGAGGGTTTGGATACTGAGGACCTGCCAATTGGCAGAGCACTGAAGAGAGAGTAATTTCAATTATAACAGCAGCGCAAATAGACATTAGAACTATCTCGATGGCGTCACTCACGGATTTCCTTGTCCTTGGACATCTTCTCCTTGTTGTAGATCGAGATGACAAACGACTCTATGTCCGGAGGAATGTCACTGAACACAACACACATCGGCCATTACGTCTGTTCAATCATCAAATTTTTACTACAACGGCGGGCACCAGAAATAAGACAAATCAGAGGCAAAAAAACAAACACAAAAAACACACTTCTTTTATTCCCAAACCAAGCAAGAGAGACGCATGCAAGTTACAACGGTACCCCGGGCACCGTACAGTCAGCGGGTAATACAGGCTAACCGGCTGTCGCAGGTGTCAATTTACAGAGACAAGGTCAGTCAAACAGTACAGTAACGCCAGCTATCGTCAAGCAGAACAAGACGCATCCTTGCACTACTCCCAACTGACAAATCTCCTTTACAGCTCGCATACAAACGCAAGATAGATCCACAGAAACACCCATCACCACAGTGGTCATTATACAAAACAGACCCACTTCAACGACAAACTGATTTAGCAAATAAATTATTGACATTAAAAAATATATAACAAACTGCCAATTTTGTCGTTCAATCTGCAATTGTTTTAACAAACATGTAGTCCATGTTTTAACACAGGTTTAGACAATTGCGCCCTGATATGGACCCTGCAGGAGCCGAATGTAAACGGCTGGATGCCCTTCATAACGCCAACCAAGTAAATAATTTACCTGGTACAGTTTATCAGCACTCGTGTGTTTAACAGCCTTGCTGAAGGGCCTATAACGCATGGTTTTATTGTTGCAGCGCGGGGACTTAAACCCAGGTCCTCTAGATTCACAGTCTGACATCTTGCAGAACAGCGCCTTGCTATGGTGTAGTGATTAAGCGATGCTTCAATTGCAAACTGATTTAGTAAATAAATTACTGACATTTAAAGAAATAACAAAAAACAACCGTTCACAAAATTTTCAATTATCGTTCACTCACTCGAGCACAAACTCGTCGTCCCAGCAAGCGTCGGCCGCGTCCTTGACCTGTGTCCGACAGACCTTGACCTCGTTGAGAGATGTGATGCAGTAGGGGTGAGGGACGTGCTTTGACGACAGGCGCGGCGCGTTGAAGATCTTGAGGTGGAGGCTGCGCAGCTCCGTCAGCTGGGCGGGGGGGGACGGCGGCTTGGTCTGCTTCTTGGGCTGCGTGTTGGTGCAGTAGGGCTTGAGCGCCTGGATCCACTCCTGCGCGCAGGCACGAATACTCATTAGCATATATTGTCTCATACTTCAATAAACTACACCAACTACGAACAAATTTAAACAACAAAGATTGAGAATATGAACAACTCGGTCGAAGCGTTGTGGCCGAGTTGTCTAAGTCGCGGACTTCGGATTGCGAGTGTGTCAGAGAGTCGGTTCGAACCCCGGCCACGGCAAAAGATTTTGAGTCACTTTGTGCACCCTTGGCAAAGGTGCTTAATTTTGTCAGCCCTGCAAATAATCATCCA
>JAQIWG010001782.1:0-22888 GCA_034695025.1 Chamaedrilus cognettii | reverse complement strand
TGTTAAGAATGACTCGAAAAATTTCTGTCAGCACCCCCTCCCCCCCCCCTCCGCTCGTGAGTTCGATTACAGGAGGAAAAATGTCGCAGATGTCGTGCAGCGAGCAGAGTGCCAAAATGTCTGCCCTCCCTGCTAAAATTCTTGCTCCCCCGCTGAGAATGGTCACGCTACGGCCCTGCCCATGGGCACAGCGATTCGCCTACCGTGCCTAAAGGTTTTGTTTTGAAGCGTTTGGTCTAACACATATGGTTATTTAATTAAAAGGCATAACATAGGGTTTGATATATCAACATAGTGTTTAATATAATAGGCCGGAGATTTTTAACACAGAATTCAACAAATGGATATTAATAATAATAGGATTTAACACAGGGTCTAAATCGATGCTCCTCACTACCTCACAGACTTGGCTGTTTTTCAAAAACCTCTGTTGTTACCCCCCCGTTCTCCCCCATCCGGTCCCCCCTCCCTCGGTCATGAGTTTTTTGGCGGAGGACTCTTGTTTGCTGCATGACTTGTATCTACCAGTTTTTGAATGATGTTTCCTGTAGGTTACTCAAGCATTTACCCTATTTCCCTCCCGGATCATTTCCAGCACTGCTTGCAAGACGCCCAAACTGTCTGGAAGTGGTGTCCTTCAACGCGCTCTACTGCTGCTGCTGCTGCTGCTGCTGCTACTGCTGCTGCTGTCGCTGCCGCCGCCGCCCTCTCCGCCGCCGCTGCTGCTGCTGCTGCTGCTGTTGCTGCTGCATTCTGCTGCTGCTGCATGCTGCTGCTGCTGCTGCGGTTGCTGAACCGACTGCTGCTCATTGCTTAATGCGATCTTGTGCGAATCGGAAATCAGGTAGGAAACCTAGTCATAGTACTACATCAAACCAATTAGCCTAGTTATAGTACTACATCAAACCAATTAGTCTAGTCATAGTACTACATCAAACCAATTAGCCTAGTCATAGTACTACATCAAACCAATTAACCTAATCATAGTACTACATCAAACCAATTAGTCTAGTCATAGTACTACATCAAACCAATTAGTCTAGTCATAGTACTACATCAAACCAATTAGCCTAGTCATAGTACTACATCAAACCAATTAGCCTAGTCATAGTACTACATCAAACCAATTAGCCTAGTCATAGTACTACATCAAACCAATTAGCCTAGTCAGTAGTCAATTTCCCGGGTGCGCACCACAGTCTGTGGTGCGCACCACATTCTGTGGTGCAATCACCACAAGATATGTTCTGCTTCTTTACTATGGAAAACGCTTTTTGAGAGTTAAGCCTACTCGCTTGATGCTTACACCACACCGGTGACACTCCCTATCTCTTCTATAGTATCGGTTTTTGCACAATTTTCAGATGTTAAAACATCGCACTGCTGTAAGTGGTGTACCAATAACGCGATTTCATTGGTCCCTGACTCCCTGTAGGGCTTTCCCCAGCAGTGGACCGGGGACAACAAAATGGCGACGATATGAATGGACCAAACACGGGTCGAGTCTAGAGGGTGCTGGTGCCCAAACAATGCGTCATGTACATGTATAGGACAAGCCGTTGCCCATATAATGCTGAAAATAGACCGAGACGAGGGATTAGGGCCCCAAGAGGATTTTAAAGTTAGAGTTAGGGCTAGGCTTGTGGTTAGAGATTTTAGGCAAGCAAAAGCATGGCAGGCAACCCCACGGGCACCAGCACAACTAGACTCGACCCCGCTTCAATTGAAACACAAGCGGTTATATATCCACTTGAGCACTGCGAACCCTAACCGTAGCCATAACTAGGGCCGGCGGAAGGGCACGCGCCCCCCTGCCGGAGAGGCAGAGTTTTGAAGGTCTTATTGACGACAATTTTGCATTTATTTTGTCATTTTTGAAGACAGCAGTTTGAATGTAACGGTTGACCTTGCGCGCTGTCACGTGTCCGTGCAACACAGAACGGTGCTCTGTTTTAATTAAATAAAAAATCGATACGCAAAACAGGTCGAGTGTCTCTTCTGTTACTTCTATATTCTGCGCTTACACTTCATGCAAGGGTAATTAGGGCTGCAGGATGTCGAATTCCTTATCTTACCACATCCTCTGTGTAAATTGAGTAAATTAATGCATACAAGTGAGAAGAATAAGATATTATTAGTTTGTCCGCGTTTCTAGGATCCATCCGATTTTGGATCCTATAGAAACGCGGACAAACTAATCAAGTTTTATTTTGTATTTAGGGAGCTCTGGGCTCAAAATTTATATTTGGGCCTGTCTTTATGTAGCTGGCTACGTTGAAATAATTTACTATTGATGTGAAACTCGGCAAGCGAGGTGCACGGTGTGCAGAGATTAGAGAGGACAGAAAGAATGATGATGAGATGGATGTGTGGAGTGTCGCTGAAGAACAAATGTCGAAGCGAGGATCTGAGAAAAAAGCTTGGTGTCGTATGCGTAACGAACATGGTGAGAAGGGGAGGACTGAGATGAGTTGGGCATCTGGAACGGATGAATGAGGAAGATTGGGTATCAGCATGTAGATATATTTCTGTGAAGGGCAAAGTTGGGAAAGGGAGGGGGAAGAAAGCATGGAGAGAGGCTCTGGAGAATAATATGAAGGAGTGTGACATAAGTATAGAGAGATGGCAAAGAATCGGGAGTTGTAGAGGAGTCTTGTCGTGTGAAACGTCCAATCTGTGCTAGCACGGAAAAGTGGACATTAAACGTCCACTGATGATGATGATGATGATATTTGTCTGTAGTAGACCATAGCCCAAGTCTACTTTAAAGCTTTTGTTGAAGCGCATTCGATACCGGTCAAATAGCCTAACGACAAATCTTATTCTCACGCATCACATAGCTCGCACGCGATTTTCAGTAAAGGCTGTGATAATTGCAATGGCCGAGGTTAGCGCGTATAATCAATCAGCCGTGCAGTCGAGTTGCTATTGTGTGATTGATGTGAACGCGGAGTAAAATACCTTTCGTGCCACGGATACCTTGCTCGCTCGCCGGCGGACATCGAACACATGCGACATGAGCTCAGCTGCTACAATGCACGACAGTCTACACTGTGTTACAAAAACACTATTTATGTCGCTACTTTGCTGTTTTGACATGCTGTAAAGAGTAGTGTATGATCTTAAGGCTTGGCTGGGTGTATAATGAGGAACTTTGAGAATACACCTCATTCGATCGTTATTTTGCCGGGTATTTTTTATAAACTGTTGCATTAATTTTGAATGACATTAGCAGAAATAGTGATAATCGTCAAGATGGTGTGAGAGTGTTGATTTTACCGTCGTGTGTATCTCGGCTACTAGACTATACAGCGCGACTCTAAGAAAAGGGACAGTGGGGAGATCTCTCCTCGTGCACAAGCTATATTCCTTCTGCTCAGTGACGATTCTAGATGGACAGACCGGAGGTTCTATAGCCTTCCCCCCTCCTGTTACTCCGTTGAGTTCAAGCCCCTCTCAAATAAATTCTAGCGAAGCCCAAGCTTCGATCGCTGTTTCTGCGCATCAAATCTTAATTAGATTTGACCATGCCTCCCCTCCCCTTATTTTGTGAATGTTGGCGTGGTATATTTTTGACTAAAGGTCCGCATTGATCCGCCTTCCGGTTGTAATTCGTGCATGAGCAGGTTAAAGTTTCCGCCACCCCCGGTCGTGAGTTGAGCATGGAAGGGATCTATTGATTCGAAGGACACATATAGACCTAAGACTGCAGTTCTGGCGAGGGGTTAAGGCCCCCTCAAACTTTTCGGTCTGGAACCGCCACAGCTTCTGCTTGAGGCTCGGATATGAGATTGCATTGAAGTAAATGGTGAAGAGAACAGTCGGGCACACCCAGGCCAAGCCTGTAAGTGTTGGCACAAATTCTAAGATGCGGCGTTGCGCAGGTAGCAATTAGCCTATGATCGAATTTTCTTGGAGAATTAAGGATAATTTCTGCTTGTGGAGGGCACTTAACGTGCTTTCAGTGCTCTTTGTTAAAACTAGTTACATATCGATGAACTTATGTTATTCTTTAAAATAGTATTAGCATTGTTAATTACTGAGAGTCTTGACTCTTAATAGAAGCAAGCGACTTAGCAAAGCGTGAAGTCCATGCGTTCGCATAAGTTCTAAAATTTTTACTTTAAAAATTAAAATTGTGAAATTTTTAATTTTAAAAACAAATCTCAGCTATAATTGTAATGTTCCGATGAATGCGATTCCCTCGACGTTCTCAATGTTGCCACTTTGACTTTATAATGCTCTTCAAAATGATTTCCATATAATTATAATTAATTGGCAATGTGATATTAGCCTAATTTTGATTTTGACTTTGTGACTCTAAAAATAATAGGCCCATAGACCGAATAAACCTTACCCTAGGCTTAGCAGAAGCCGACGGCCAAAAATTGTGGGAAAGGAAAGAAAGATGGAGGGCAGTGACTAGAACAGGCTCCCCGAGCCCTTGAAATACCACCCACATCCGGACCGCGAGATAAAGCAATAGAACACACGTACGCTAGCTACACAGACCAGACAGCTTTTCGCGGCAGAGCGAGGTGGATAACTCAAGGCTGCATTTACCCAATACAGACTGAGAAATCCGCAGGAGAGGATGAAGCAGAATTTGAATATTCAAGGAGACGATTAATTTTCTGGAAGCAATAGATGATAATTATATTTTTAGCCGTTTAAGCGCAATCGACGCTAACATGCGCGGCATTATAACATTGCATAATTATTATAGCCTGCTCTATTGGGTGAAAGGCACTTGTGATTTAAACGTTGATTTGACAATATTGAGCCTAAAATTTATAATATTTGAAAGATACGTTTGCTGCTGAATATTAGATGGCATACTAGTTTTGTCAAAAATCGTTAAGTGCGAAATCGTAAAGTGTGAAATAGTGTAAAATCGTACCTCATGCGTGATCTAGCAGATAATATCCACAGCTAAGCGTCATCACGTATGATAAACTTGTAGTCCATCATGCATGTAGGCCTATGTTCATGCAGGACACATGTAGAGCCTTGTATGTCCATGTTTTGCCTCCGTGCATGTGCATTAGTAAGCCTTGTATGTTGCTTTCAGCCGAGACTCTGCGTCAATGGGGACGTCACGACTGAGAAGAAAGCACGTGCCACTTCAAAGCGGAGTCCTCTCTTGGCCGGAAAACAGCGCCACCCAAGAGCATGAACCGGAAAATCGAAAACTTCACTGCGAGCCAAGCCGTAGGACATGACGCGCCAACTTTACCTGTGCGACTAGCAATAATCGATTTAGGCTGTTCTTGCGGTAGTTAGAAATCCGAAGCATCTAGACTGTTTCGAAGTATCTTAAATAAACCCCATCGCCAGTTGGGCGACTGCTGCCATGGACGACAGAGCCATGTCCTTTCAGCACAACTTGGCGAGCCTCAGCGGCCGTGAATCCGAGACCAGCCTCGCCTCCCGTTCCTCCTCCGTCCACCCCATCGTCGAGGCCGATACCGTGTCGGGCCTCGGCCAGACCGACGCCTCACTTACCAGTCCCGATAGCGCCGGCGCCGGGCCCCCCCCCATCCGAACGCAAGCGGATAAATCACAGAGGGATACACCCGAGAGAGGCAGAGCGCAGCGCAGCTCAAGCGTCGCAGTGGATATCGCTTGCGATGAACGAACGCAGCAGGGGCCGGGCGCGGCGCAGCAGCTGACGCGGGGCGGCTCCTCCCTCAGCGCCACCTCTCGGGACCACGACACAGCGTGCAGATCGCAGGCGAAGGCCGTGGAGCTGTACCGGAGCGCGAGGTTCAAGCAGCTCCTCCACCCGCTTGACAAAGCGATGATTCCGTCTTACTTGCTCAGTTTGTTCTACCTCGTTGTAGCTCTGATATCCGTCGGTCCGACTCTTGTTATAGTTCTCGTCATGTTCCCCGTGTGCTTCCTGCTCGTGCGCGCTCTCAAGCTGTGCTGCGCGCGGCGCGGCAGCGAGTCGAGCTCCGCGCTGGACGGGCACGAGGAGTTCTGGCTGGACCAGCGTGCCGTGTCGCAGTGCCTCATCACCCTCACGCCAGGGCTCGACCTCAGCGAGGTCCGCCAGCTGCTGCTTGCGCGGCTCGTCATGGCCGAGAACAGCGACGGGAAGAAACTCTTTCCGCGCTTCACGCAGAAGCTGCTCACGCTGCGGCTGCACCACCGCTGGATGACCGACCCAAACTTTGACATCTGCAACCACGTCATCAGCGCCCCGCTGGACGACCCCGCCGCGCGGATTGACACGGACGAGGACCTGCAGAGGTTTGTCGCGCGAATGGAAGCGAGGAAACTGTCACGCGAGCGCCCACTGTGGGAGGTGCTCGTGGTGGTTAATGTTGGTGCGGCCGCGGACACCGCGCTGTTGGTGCGCACGGACGCGTGCGTGGCGGACGGAGTGGCGGTGCTGAGCCTCGTGTGCAGGCATCTCGCGCAGAACTCGGTCGGGTACGGGAGCAAGAAGCTGTTCGGGCGCTCCGCGTTCATCTTCAATGTCTTTAGGTCGTTGTTTGTCGGTGAGTCCTTATACAATTTTAATCATATTAATGGTTTTACATTTTAATGTCTACTATTTCACACATCATGATTGTTTACGTTTTGTGTCCACTTTCTGTGCTAGTTAAGGTTGGACGCTTCGGCCACGATGAGACTCTCCAATAAGGAATTGAAAGAAACGTCCATTAGGGTGGGTCATGAGTGATTTTTCTTGTTCAGTTGACTCTTTATAGCAAAATAATGTTGCTTTAGCATCTAAATAAGAATTTTGAAAAAAAATTGATTAAAATAAATTTTGTCTTCCTTTGCCGCCTTGAGTTTGAAAATATGGCTATTTTTTTATATTGAAATATTATATGGAAAACCAAGAAAAATTTAATAGTGATTTAAAACTTAAAGAAATCCTGCTAAATGACATCGAGTTACATAGTATAACGTTATTTTCTTATGTACTGACATAACTGCTAATGGCAATCAAAATAAATTTTTACCAATTCAGTGAAACGGTTCATTTATTATACGAAATACCTCCATTGCACTTAATCAATGTCTGTGGCTCTGTGCTGATGAAGAAATGATTTTATACTTGGAGTCTAAAATCTAATTTATTAGACAAAGTGTACATTAAATGTACATTTAGTGTGAAAAGTTTAGATCTAAAATTATCTCAGCTCTCCTAAGATTTCCAATTTTTTTAAATCGAAGTGTAGAACACATTTTCTAGACAGTGATTTTTTCGGTCTATTACTTGTTTCTTCTCAAATCACCACAAACTGATGTTGCTGCTTCATTGACTATTTTGACATGTCTGCCGACACTCTGGGAGTGGCAAGGGAAGTCATTTAGTGTCAACTTGTGTGGTATTGGTGTTTTGTTTTAATTTTCATCGTCACTGATGTGAAGCTATATATCCTTCAGCATAGGTGGTTGAGTCTTCGGATGTTCTTGCTAATTTACAGGACTATGGTAGGCCCAATCGTCAGCATAAAAGTTGAGAAAAGGAATTTTGAATTTTTCATTACTTTTACAGAATCCATTATGGTTCAGCGAATTTTCTTGTACTCTTGATTTTTCTAGTTGCTCGTTCTCTATTTATCATCAACCGATACCTTTTATAATTCCATAATCTTTGAGTGCAGCAGTGGCTATAACATCCTGCAGCATTTGTTCTGATGACCTACCCTAGTGTCCATGTCTCATCATTAGAAACGTCCAACTGTGCGTTGCTATATTTTCCTATTTTGTGGCGAAGGCTACGATGTCAATTTTCTTGAAATTAATTTTTCTATCTCATTAGGAGTGATGATACACACGTATACAAGTTGCAAGGCGCTGGCATGTTTTATGATTATTAAAATAAATGGTGTGGTATTCTGTAACGAGCCATCGCGTGGCGTCTTTTTCCTCGTTGTTATCGATACAAATTGATTCCTTTATTAGCATCGTTGTCACAAGGTCTGATCTTATCAATATTTGGATACAAGAATCTTTAATTAATCTTTGTATAAAAATTAAAAATGCCAATGATGACTATTAGTCACCATTTAGCACTGCAGCTATAGTCAGTGGCCCGATGACATTGGGTTTATGATTTTGAACATGAAGGTGCAGTGCCTATGCCCATTCGTCTTCAATATCTAACCATTTTCTGAATGCTGCCGCACAATGGCAGCAATGTTTATGAACCTTTCTGTTTTGTTAAATTTTCATTTTAAGCTATTTGACTCACTAGGTGCAATTATTTACATGACAATATTAACAAATATTCATACAACCTATCATCAGTAAGCGATGATAGGTTACCTGCGATTTTAACTATTTATGCCAAGGTCGGCGCTAGACCCTACAAATTGGAAGTGCCGACATTGTTTCAGTGTGGGGTTCAGCATTGCTAAAATCATCCTTTATGATATCAAGTTGGGGGGAACTCTAAATAAAGTGAAGGGTCCGGCCCTATATGACTGGGTCTGTTGATACCAATATGTCGATGCACCTTGTGAGATATTATCCTGTGCGCGTCATGTCATTTGCGTAAAAAAAAATAGAGTGTTGCATTGCTTCGCTGTCAGGTTTCTTGGTCCTATTCACGCGGCTCTTTTCCTTCAAAGACCAAAATCTGCTTCACGGCCGGCGCCTGTTGGGCCGACGCACGACGGTATGGTCAGACCCGATGTCCCTCGCCAAGGTGTTCCGCATAAAGGACGTCACCCGTACGTCTCTCAACGACGTCCTGCTCTCTGTCCTATCGGGCAGCATACGTGAGTACCTCATATCTCACGGCATGCGCAACCCCTACAACATGCGCGCTGCGCTGCTGGTCAGCCTGCGCAAACACAGAACGTATCGGGTCGTCAGAAAATCCGATTATTATTCAGATAGAATAGAGTCGCGCGCGGAGTCCTCAAACGCCTTCAGAGAGTTGCATCTAGAAGCTCAGACTTCAACTGGCAGGTCGGACTTTGGTTTGGATTCGAGCGAATCCCGGCTGAACTTGCCGGCGCTCAGCGTTAATACTCACCCCACGGCTACTCTCTGCGTGCCTGTGGCGTCCAGCATTATGCTAGATGGTAGGGACGGAACTGCGACACAAAAAAACGGGCAGTCGTTGCAAGAATTGTCCGATGCGCGGTTGGAAGGAAGCGGACGAGGGCAAGATGCGATCGGTGGACGGCCGATGAACCGACCTGGATTGCAGCCGATGAGATCCAACATGCCGTTGCGATCGACTGAGCATTGTGCGGAGGTGCCGACTGGCATTGAGCTGTCGTTGGTGAACGTGACACTGCCGACCAACACTGAAGGTGCTATCCCACAGTTGTGGGACATCAAACTGAACCTGAATGAGGTTTGTAGTTTACTTCTTCGCTTCTCTGTCTATGCCTATGCTTACTCAATGTTTTTGTTTGTTACAGCTGTGTTATTCATGCATGTGCTTTGTCTACCATATATTTAGTTGTCTATTTTGTTTGCATTCAACGCAATACATTGATTTAAATGAAACTCTATTATAGTTTGGGTAAGTCAACGAGCATGCCTATAATATAAGCCACGCATTAATTGGACAATCATGTTTGGGCAACTTAAAATATTATAGTGAATGAAAATCGTTTTAAAGGTTTCGAGCAAGGATTGTGTATATTGTGGATGGTTTCTAAACGACCTTGGATCCTGCTTCAAGCTCAAGGATCTGCTAAGGACTCGTTTACTGACCGGAAACAGCCTGCAGGGACTCATTAGTGGTCCTATCAAAGCCGAGATCAGAAAAAAAACGCATGTCATGGTGGCATAAAGGCCTGCAGTGTAACGAACCGATATCTAAGCTAAAAGCGTCCTTGCAACTTAGAGTAATGGTAGTAGGGGGGGGGGGGAGGCCGCTCGTGAGTTCTTTGGGCAGGAAAAAATCGATTTCAAAGTCTAGCTATAAAGTAAGTTTTGGGGGAGAAAATGCATACCTTTCCTAAAGACTTAGGTTTTTTAGTCCAGAAATGCGCAAAAACGCAACTTTTAAAAGTATTTGGACTATGTGCTTTATAGGATAAAATTCGTGCTTTTAAATGATTGATGATATCAAGTGTAAGCCTCATCATTGACGATAAATCAAGTGTAGGCCCAACACAAAACATAATATTCTTGTAAAAAAATAAAAATAACTAATTATATTTGTTAGGGGCAGGCCATTAAATAGTTTCCTTAAATGATATTTTCATTACATTATGTACATCAACACGAGTGTTGATATTTATGTACCCTATTAATGTATATAACTGCATTTGCTATTTAAATACATAATGTTAGCTTTTGTTGTCACGTGAAAGTTAGGACCAGCGCATGCATGGCATAAAGCAAACTTAGCGAAACGTGCAGGCATGTGGAAATATAAGCCATAAATGAGAATTCAGCAATCCCACTGTAGCAGTTGCACTGAAAAAAAGCCTAAAAACAAAACTATAGCAACATTAAAGCATTCAATAGGAAAACTGATCAGAAACAATTGAACTTTGCAGACGAAGTCCGCCACGGACCACGTCGTCTTCTACAACTCGCACCCGCTTCTCCGCTACATCCTTCCAGAGTTCCTCCGGCGCAAGATCTGGCGGCTCTTCTTCAACCGCTGCTCGATCCTCATCAGCAACTTGCCTGGGCCCGAGGACGTTATCACCCTTGCCAGCTCCCCCCCGCTGAGGGACCGGCACAGCGTATCCTCGTCGTCCCCGTCCAGCCCGCAAGTAGGGCACCCAGATTTTCATCATCGATACAATGCACTACATTAGTTTAATACATTTCTGCGTAGATTCACGCACGATTAAAACAAAATGAAATATAATATATGAAACATGACATAAGCTTGCAGTATTATGTTAATTTTAAATGAAAATTAATTTGTCGGTGTTTAGGCTTGAGTTTTGTTGAAATTGCATAAGCGAGGCTTAGACCCGGACCCAAATAAAGGACAATTAGCGTCCCTAATGCACTTCATAAGGGACACGGGACATATGGCCCCAAAAAAGGGACATTCGATAAAATAAGGGACGTTTGGCAACCCTACCCGCAGGTGAAGAGCATTATGCACTGGCCGCCCAGTCTGGATGGGGTGGGGGTCAGCGTGTCCTTCATGACGTACGCAGGGCAGCTGCAGATCTCCATCAACGCCGATGACGCTGTGCTGCCCGATCCAAAGTTCCTGACGAGTATCTTCGTCGAAAGGGTTCGTGGACGCTGTGACGTGTGATTTTTTAGTTAGAGGCAGAGTACTGGTGAAAACTACTCTAAATTAAATAGAAGTGGAGTATATATGTTATTGTAGGCCTATGAAGCTCCTAAAATAGATAAAAACGTCTGGGTTTTATGTAGGCAAGTCCTTGCTGCTACATTTTTGTTGGTTAATTTTTAATCATATTTCACGATTTTTGTTCATCACTGTTATGGATCTATATAGTCTGGAGGCAAAGAAATATTTTAAACATAAAATTTTATTTGTCTAGCTTCTCATAGGTTTGAAGTATGTAACTTTGACGTTTTATTTATTTTACTTTTTCATTCTCTTTGTTCTATATTGGCTATGAAGCTTTATGATGAGAAGTCTCTCTCTCTAGTGCTTCATGTAGATCATCTGCAAATGGAAGGCATTTGCATCAGAAGGGTCGTCTTTAGTGGAGTTATTTTTTACTTGTTGGCAGCGTGCCTCAACTGGGAACGTCATAATTAATGAACCTAACGAACACTGACCTGCTAGATCAATTGGAGGGGGGGAAGGGGGCAGAAGCGGCGCTACGGGAGCAAAACGGGACATAGCCCCCCACAACTCAGAAAGTTAGCCCCCCAACTAGCCCCTCCACTTTTTTTAGGTGCTTCCTGTTTTAAGTCTCTGTTATTATGATTTCTAAAGCCTGTAGTAAGGGTTAGTAAGTGTGTTAGCCTCCCCAACTCTAAAGGATAGCCCCTCTAGTTTTTTGAGCTTGTATTGGAAGCAAGAAAAGGCTAAGTTTTCGTCAGCACCCCCTCCCTCCCCCCCTGCTTGAGAGTTGTGTTTGAAGATGGAATATACGTTGTAGATTAGGTTTTTTTAAAGGTAGATCCCCCACGTTTTCCTTTTGTCCCCTCTTAGCCCCCCCCCAAAAAAACAATCCTGGCGCCGCCCCTGGAAGGGGGAGAGTAAAGATATGAAGGAGCGGGGCTACAGATCTACTGTTATCAAATCATACGTTTCAGAATCAAGAAACAAAAAAGGTCAAAAAATTAGGCAGGGGGAGGCCGTCGCCGAAAAAAGGTGAATATTTTACTGCCCACGGTCACCGCGAATATGTGGTGGCGCGTCTGCGCACGAGTGCTGGTCTCTAATTGGTTGACCCACCGTGGCTTGCAGACGCAACGTTGTGGGAGCGATGAAAGCTGAAGTCTCGTGTAGATTTCATTGTTAGTGTCGAGATCAGTCAACCAATGATCAAGATATGCCAAACGGGCTTATCTCTGTTTCGAGTCCGAGGCCAAGCTTTTCGATTAAACCTTACGTGTATATACAAATTTTTGTTATCCGCATTTAGATTTTGAACTTTGATTTTGAAATTGATTACGTTTAGAATTTTGCGTCTCATTCGCAAAAATGTAAGTCTTGCCGAAATGCCCCGGTCGGAATCGTTTTTATACGACTCGTACAATTAATTACAGGCCTGATGTGACAAATCCTGGGCGTGTAATATATCTCTGATTTGCACCGACGAGCGCTATAAAAAATTAATGCGAGATGAAGGGCGACATATAAGTCTATATTCGGTTAAATCGCATAATATTTTTGTTTGAGATGCACCGATGTGCAAATGTCATAAATGGATTGATACAACGATGACATTTGAACGTGAGTGGTGATGTTGTGTGTGACCAGATAAACTCTCTCTCTCAACTCTTGTCTATTGAGTGATGTTGTGTGTGTGACCAGATGAACTCTCTTTCTCAACTCTTGTCCATTGAGTGATGCTGTGTGTGACCAGATGAACTCTCTCTCTCAACTCGTGTCCATTGAGTGATGTTGTGTGTGACCAGATGAACTCTCTCTCTCAACTCTTGTCCAACCGAAGACTGCCCGGCGAGCGAACTTCACGACGTCTTGACCGGCGCTTGCACGCGGAGCCTGACATTAACCAGGTACCGACTAATGGGTACCGTGCTGACATAAACTTTTAACGTGGTACAGTGTACCGTGCTAATGTAGACATAACCAGGTAACAAGGACCGTGCTGACGTAAGCTTTAACCAAGTATTTGGTACTGTGCTGCTGAAAACATGAATTAGGTATACCCGGTACAGTGCTACTGTAGACATTAACCAGATACAATGTACTGCGCTAAACCAATACTTGATTTAGGACGCAGGAAACGTGGCGTTTTATGTGCGACATGTCCGGTGTAAATTCGTCCTTACACCATTTATACCCCAAACATCACTCAGTCCGCTCCTGTTGTCGCTAGATCCAGAGCCGCATGGTGGAGGTGCAACGCAAGCTCCACGACCTTGAGTCGTCCTTTGACGTCCAGCAGCAGCAGCAGGCGCAGCAACAGCAGCAGCAGCGGGTGGCAGACGACGAGACGATCCTCGTCAGTCAGATGGAGAGTCTCAAGGTGGAGTTCCACGAGATGCTGCAGGAACTGCGCCGCAGAATGAGCGAGCACCACCCCGAGACTGCGGCCGCCGACGACGTAAGGGCTTCAACTTAAAGACAACTATACTATGAATCTTTGTTCTTTTCAATCACGTACCTGCATGTAATTTTAATGCATTAAAATGTGTGATGCTGGGTGAAAGCTTCATCGTTAATTGAATCGTAAATGCAAAATCTTTAATCCCTTTTAGTCGATGCTAACTCTAATCCTAATCTTTCTCTATAAGAGTTCATATTAATAGCCTACATGATCTCTTGGATTGATTCATAAATTTATCTTCTGTTTTCTATAGGGCACTGCAAAACCTAAATATTTAGCTTCATGTTATTATTGCAGTTTTGTCTTTGCACTTTATTTAAGCATTTTGAGGACTGCGGTTCCTGAGGATATTATGCAGGGATAAGTTTAGAAAGAGTAGTACTCCAAAAACGATGTTTTTTTGAAACTACTTGGATTTTGAAATGGGTAGGAGTAGCATTACTCGTAAATATACACGATGGTGGAGTAGGCTTACGTTAGGCCTACTCCAATTTTGCAAGGCATTGGAATGCACTGCTCCTGTATTATAAGCAGCAGGCGTAACGCTACTCCTATTTTGTAAGGGCTAAACTGAAATCTGGATATATGGTTTTTGCAACGTTATTTTCGCAGATCTTATATTAACGAGTTTCACCGATTTGTGAAATTCTTCAAAATTTCATGCACGCCAAATTTAATTTAATTGTTCTGTGTCGTACAGTTTGACGACGAGGACGGTGAGCTGCGTCACCCCCACCGCCTGCGCTCCCTCTCCGGGGTCTCCCACCGCTCCATCCTCTCGGCGCTCTCCGCCGGTGCCTCGCGCGTCCTCCAGACCGGCTCGCCCTCCCCCTCCTGCTCCTCGGCCTCCTCTTCGGCCAACCTGCACGCCGCTGCGGGAGCGGGGGGGGAGCCGGGGACGAGCCAGCAGGCCCGCACGCAGCAGCGCAAGTACCACTCGTTCCACCAGACGACGCGGTCGCCCTCCTCACGGCCGGGCAGCGGGCCGGGCGCGCGCTCACGCATGAGCTTCGACGCGACCAACGCAGCTCTCTAGGCGCGCTGCGCCCAGCGTCGTCACCCAGGGGCGCCCGAAGAGAGGGGGGGGGGCTGTGACCAGTGGTGAATGTGAAACTTGAGTGATACAATATAATATAGTTCAATAGAAATGCATCTGCCATCGTCAAGGCGATTTAGAATGGAGGTGTAGGAGAGCTCGGTGTCCATTTTTAAAGATCTGCTTTTGTGTCATATTTTTTGTCATCGTTAACTATCTGCAGATTTTCCTCCATGAGGAAACATTTTTTCAAGAATACGAATAATGTAAGATTACGCCAACACATTGCGTCTCTAATCCATCCCCTGCTTAAGGAGCTCTCCTTCTCTAGAAAAGCTCAGTGGTGCGTCAGTGGTTGGACCTAGCGCGCGTTGCGCACGCTAGGTCCAGCTAGGTGCCTAGCTGCGTTGGCGCGCAGGCGTTGCTAACGTTTTAGGCCTCTGTGTCATTGTTGTGAACTAGATATGGCATATTTACCGTGCGGTTGAGAACAGAATGTGCAAGTGAAATTTTGAAATTTGAAATGTGCTGTTGGAAAAGGTTATTTTTGTGTGCAGCAGAAATCAGAAAATGTGCAGTAGGAATTTTTTAGGGGTAAAAATAAAGAATGTCAGCTCCTATTTTTCTGTCAGCCCCATTCCCCCCTCGCACATGTCTGCACCGGAGAGGAAAATTTTTCAGCAGCATTCCCCCCCCCTCGCTCATGACTTCTCCAGGTGTGCAGAATGATTTTTCTAACTGAACAAAATGTGCAGCCATACAATTTTCTTCAACTATGCCCTAGGCAGCCCTACCAAGTACCGACGCCCCTTCTCCTCCCGCCCCTGCACCTTAAAGCCCACTGATTCTGGCTTCTGCGATATTGGAAAATTAAAGTGCATGCAAAGAAACGACAAGACTGTGGCACTGAACTTCGAATTATAAAAGTGCGAGCAATGCGAGAAGTATATGTAGGTTATTATAAAAGATTCCAACACTTTTGAGCACAAATTGCGGAGCAGGTTAGAAATTACTAAATTTCTGCACAAAAATTCTTTGCAATGAGGATTTTTTTTCATCGAAATTTTGTGGAAAGTTGACGAGTAGCTGAATCGTATTCATTTTCTATTTGGACCATATTAATGAGTCTTAGATTTTCGGTTCGGCGAAGTTTGGTTGATATTAAGCAAATACTGTAAAACAAGATATTTTCATGCGCACGTAATTTTCGCTAATTTCTTGAATTGGGAAAACTCGCAAAAATTACACGCAGCGGACATAAAGCTGCTGAAGCTATTATAATGGAAAGTCCTGAAAAACGCGAAAATTAAGTGCAGCAAAATTTCACGTTTTGCAGTGATATAACATAGCAGCCGAGTGTGTGGTCAAGGAATTCTTTTGTGCACGTATGCGTACTAGGAACTAAGTGCAGAGCAGCAGCCAAATGGATTGTTAATACATTGTCCAGACTCGCAGCATTGCCGAGGATTAATGTTCAGCTTATCGCACTATTGAAGGACAGGATTTAAATTATATGTTAGAGAAGTTGTAGTCTAGATGAAGACACCAGGCTGCAGATTGATGATTTATATCAAGGCAATTATTGCCATGCCTTCGTGTGGCTAATTTTGATGTTTTTTGCAATAATGATCTCCGACTGCATGTACACTACATGTTGCGCATGTAAACTGCATTTAACAATACTTTTTCACGATCAGTTTTTGACAACAATGATCGGTGGCTGTTGTGAATAGGCCGCGTTGTTAAATGCTTAACCATTGCCGTTGATTGAAGGCATTGATTGATGTTACCAGTTGTTACCTTCGAGCATTTTAAAATAATTGTCATTTTTAACTTTTTACATCTAATCGGTCGTATTATGGTGGTGGTCGTCTTTACCACAAATAATTATCGTTATTGTCATGTAGTAGAACTATTCATTATTGTAATATTTGTAATAATTATTATTGGTCAAAACATCACGCTGAAATTAGTGACTGCGTGACTTCGTCACTTGACTCTGCACCATTACTTATTAGCGGTCAGCTGTTAGCTTTATGCTACTGTTACCATGAATAGAAAATACGTCAAAACATGAGCAATAAAGAACTATTCAATACTTTGTCAAGCTGTTGGTTCTTCTCAAGCTGTCAGTCTAGATGAGTCGCAGCATGGGTAGGCTTTAGAGCGAAAGCCTTCAAATTATGTACACAAATGCAGGTTACCTTTTAGAGACTTTTTTTGCCAAGGCAAAAAAAGCTTACCTGGGTAATCGTATCGGGTAGGCTTTGTACATTTTAAAGCTAACGGCCTTAATAAGGCTTTGTTACCCTAATTAAAGAGTCACATCGAATACTCCAATGACGCAGAGCAACCACAATTAGCATTCAATAGTAGCGATGATGTTTAGTAGTGATCCATAATGTTTAGTAGTAACCCGTGAAAGAAACAATATAGTCTACAATGTATCACTCTGATAGCTGAACAATAGTCTAACTGAACTTCATTTAAACACTTATTCAAGTCTCCAGAAAGTCAAGCAGCCTACAAGGGCAGTTGAGATCAGGAGTAAAAACAAATCGGAGTTTCATCATCACAATACGAGTGTATTAGATCGAAGCCAAACCGCCTAAAATTGGATTGGTTTTTTCTTCGCCAATATACCCTACTTAAACAAACATGTGATCTCATATTTGTTGTACAGAAAGTTGAAGTGCAGGCCATCAGAAGTCAATATGTAATTTTAACATGCTCTGTAACACAAAATAACATTAGGCCAATGATGCAGTCAATATGTTAGCGTTGCAAGCCTATACAGGTTTGAAGGGCATCAAGCTTTTCAGTGTTAGTTGGCCTCATAAAATTGTTAACCACAAATGGACAAATCTATTAAAGAAACAACATTGCTTATTAGCAGGCATATTCAAATTCCAAATAAACAAGCAGGCATATTCAAATTCCACATAAATAAGCAGGCATATTCAAATTCCACATAAATAAGCAGGCATATTCAAATTCAAAATATCTATGATTAGGTCTTTCTATATGACAGCAGCCTATAGAAACATACTAAATATATATTATGCTATCATCTTTAATCCTACTTGCAAGTTACAAAAGTTCAGTATATTCAAGCACATAAATAATAATTATATTGGTATTCACCTTTGTGAGTTAATATCGAGTTGGCTCAATCGGCGGATTGTGTGACGTCACGCTAGGCATAGGAGATTGATCTGCGCAATCTCGCACTCAACTCAACTTTCAACGTGTCAATATCGACGAGTTGAGAGTTGAGTTGAGGTAACTCAACTCTCAATCGGCCGATTGAGATTGTGCATACGAAAAGAGAAAATTCGTCACTTTCTCGGGTCTCAACTCTCCGATTGAGTCAACTCCAGGTTAACTCGCAATGGTGGGTATGGATATAAGTCTTCAAAGTATACAGACTACAAAATACACAAATTTACTAGAAAAAATCATCTTAATAAGCTGCAGCAGTTTCCAGTCAATAGTAATGATTATGACTGTAATAAAAATTAAGAAATAATTTGAAGACTATCAGTGGTACAATTATTTGAGATGGCTTGGTCACGAACCACCAAATCCCTTAAGTCTCCTTTACGTGCAACAAATACAGGCAAGTCTTCAAAATAATAGAAAATTCCTGAAATGAAAGCTGCTCCAGAGAGAACAAAACGTGAACTAGTTAGCACAATATCCAAACTCAACAGGTCATGAACAGCGATACACAAATAAATAATGCTCCAGCGCTAACATAAACGTACCATAGAAAGTCTGTCGATAATAATGTCGATGCAAAAACGACTACGCATATGATGATAAGATATATCTCAACCAACGTAAACAATTAATGGCAATTCAATTCGACAATGCTAGCAATAAATAATAATAAAAAAGGCCATGCAATATGTATGTATCACTATGTAATCGTACTCACGATACGTACATAATCAATAAAATACTCGAAACGTTAGAATTTGGATATGAGTGAAAAGTTACCTGAAACTACAAAAAAAATTAATTAGCAATTACTTATTTGCTTAACAAAGGGGCAAATATTGTAACTCTGGTCCCATTGCCATCAGATCTTTAAATATATAATTTTTAAGGCTAATTGTTCCTCCCCTAGAAGGCGTCTCACGCTGTGCTGTGCCTGTTGCCCCACATGGGCCCAAGACACTTGAGTTTCTGTGTCCATGGCTGCAAATGGCCTACCCCTGTCTAGGCAGGAAACCGGCCAATTAATAACTGCCAGTGTGTGTATTTGAAAAGGGCATTAATGTAGGTCAGGGGTTCCCAATGTGCGGCAAGTGCGCCAAAATTAGCACTGAAAGTGCCACATTTGCACCAGTCGATGTTGCTAGGCGTGCCACTTTGGTACGCATCTATAGACAAGGACTGTGAATGATATCAATAATTTTTGTCAGCATCTCCCCCCCCCGGTCCTCAGTTTCGGAAAATAAGGATTTTGCTCTGGAGACTTTATTTTGAGTGGTATGTAAAGCTTTGTTGAAGAAAAATGTGGCACACGACAAAAAAAGGTTGGGAACGACTGATGTAGGTCAATAGATCTTGATAACAGAAAAAGCATAAACATTTCTACGATATGCATATTTCACACTTTAAAAAAAAACACTTATAGTATACACTCAATCGCATCAATTACAGATTCTAAATGTTGTGTGTCAAACAATATATAGGCCTAACTCATGGCATACTAACATAGACTTATTCTAACTTGCTTTGCAGAACAGATTTTTAGATCACTATTACTCAAGGATAGTCGCAAGCAAAAGATCTCTAAATAGCAACAACTATACACTCGGCTTACAGTTTGCAGCGCTCAAATAAAGAACATAAATTTCACATTTAAAAACTCATCGAGTTGGCATATAAGCGCGAGAAGTCATTTCTGTCAGTGCATGCCAGTCCACAGTCAATAATCAGGGATTGCTGTATTTATTTGCCCTCAGCCAGTGACGTAGTCTCTCTTCTAATTGACGTTCAGCTTTTTCTTCTTTATGCTTTTTTTTCAGCCACCTATACATACCCACACAGTGTATCATAATAATCTAATTGAAATATTTGAATTAATAAAAGGGTAAAACAAATACCATACAATGATTCATTTTATTTAATGATTTTGCTCATCAAGTCTTTACAGCATATCATTCATTAATACGTTATTCCACGGTATAGTGGATACACTCAGATCCACAGGTCTGTCCCTCACTTCAGATACAGATACATTTGATATACAGACCTGTCTAAACTATCATACAAACAAAACATGAAACGACAGCATACAAAAGCAAGACACTAAATATGCTAACCTACCTGTATTCATAAAGCTTCAAGAGAGTAGAGGTTACGACAAATTAATCAAAACCAGCGAACATGGCATTCACCTTTAAAAATGACCTTGTTGCATTGCAAGTAGGGGTTCAAGTGAATCTAATTGCTGTTCCTATACTTCATCTGGAACCGGCTGCGTCCAGACACTTAAGGCTCATCTAGTGCGTTCAAACAACTTTAACTAACCGCAAACCCATACCTCTTCCTGTGTCCTCACACATCTTTCTACGTTCCCAAACATTTTTTTACTTTCCCACACCTCTCTTCCTGCGTTTCAATGCCACTTTTGATCCATTTTAATCACTGAATAAAAGGTTCATTTCGTTCAGCAATAATCCCACAAGAGCTCTAAACAGTTCAAAACCGAATCAAAAGCCATGCTAAAGTCAACGTACTTCTTGAACGCGGCGTCACACTGCTCCTGCGTGTGCCCCGGACAAGTTTCTGCCAAATATCTCCTCTGCGCACTCATTGTTGTCTCCTCACGCCTCCTCTGCCTGTTCTTCAGCTTTATCCACTCATCGAATGAACTCTGCTTGTCATCCTGCGTGCAATCAATGTACAAACAGCCACAGTAGAAATAATTCCAATTAACAAGACAATAAAATACCTAGAACTAGCTAAATTCAAATAGCGCAAAATAAGCCAAAAACGCATTAAAATTAAGTAACCTATGTTCATAATTCATGGTTAGATTTCAGAGAATGTGTGAATCGATCCGCAAATCAGCATTAGCGTAATAGAACTACCTTATTTGAAATAAAATTTGTTCTGTTTCAAAATGAACTGCTGTCAATCCTGTGAATTTGATGCCCAATTGACCACACAGTAACATTTTTCAAACAAAACTAGAGTTCGTTATATGTGGTTGATATCCTCCATCGTCATGCAGTTGCACACAAAGTGTCATCACCATCATCATCACCATCATCATCACCATTCTCATTCATGCAAGCTATTAACGTAGTTGAAGCTTAAGTTGACTTACTTCATTTTTGGAGTTCTTTTGCGCATCAGCTTCGCCCCTCTTTCTGCGTTCTTTAATCACATCTTCGCGTTTCTTCTTCAGCCAAGCCTCAAAGGCAGCATTTGCCTCTGACATCTTCTGTTCTTCTTCCTTCTTTCTTTTCTCAATTTCCTCCAATTCCTTTCTCTTCTTCTCTCTTCGTTCCGCTGCCAGTTCTCTTTTCTGCTCTTCAGAGAGTTTGTAAATATCAGACGATGGACACCTTTCTCTTCTGTTCAATTGTTCTGGGGTAGATCGGCTGCGCGAAACCGCCGAGTGATTTCTCCGTTTTTTTCCATCATTTGCTTTTAATTTACTGGTTTCGCCCGAGCTGTTAGTTTTTTTCCTTGTTGTCATTTCAGCAGATTTCTGTGAGGTATAGAATTCTTTTTCAGCCAGAGTTAGTTCTTCAAAGCAAACCAGGAGAAATTTTCCATTGCGTTCAATCAGGACCTGATCGTCATCCAGTTCATCATCAGTTTTATCCAATTTTCCGCTCAAATTAATTTCCACATCATCGTCGCTCGTTGATAAATCCCATGATGAACTTCTGGGCACGGGGGAAGCGAAGCTGTGTTCTCCACTCACTTGACTCTTGAAATCGACTCTCAGTTCCTCTGCCATGTTGAATCTTAAACAAATCAACCGCATAATGTACATGTAATCTGATGCATACTATTTATGCAAATGAAAAATAAAACAAAGTCAAGGCAATGAGACACCTATCCATAAAACTCTGTTTTTCTTACGAAAAGGATAAAACAAATAGCACAGTGCAAATTAAATTTATTTAATTTTTTTGTGAAATTTATTATTTGTAGTTATCTGTAGTTTTTATATATTTGATGTTTGACTACAAATAATGTAATGTCTGAAAAAGGGTGTGTGTTCAGAATTAGTTGATGATCTGTAGTGTAACTTTTTAATTTTGCTAAATCTACCAAAGCAATTAATCCCAAAGAAATTAGTTTTAGCCCTTAAGCCCATGAAATGAATTGATTAAAATTTTAATCAATCAAGTAAACCACTACTATAGCAAATCTGGTGCATGATTGTGACGTTTCAATAAGTTATGCACGTCAGGCAAAATGTGTGACGTGTTGCTAATTTGGGCAGCAATTTAAAACGCCCTAACCTTTTTCCCCTGAGAGTTTAAGGACCGTGTGTAGTAACGAAGACTATTACAGTCCGGTTCTGTGCCTCGGCCTCGGCTCTACCAAGCACAGAACCGCTCCCCCTCTTAAGTCGCCTTTTACGACTCGCCCGAGCTCTCTCTGGGCTGCAGGTCAATTCATTATTCCCCGACTTCCAGGGGTTAAATTTTATACAATTATATTGGTTCAAACTGACATCGCTTTATTCAATCAAAATATGAGCGATAATATAGTTGTTTACGTGTTGGCATGGATTCTATGTCACGTGACCCTGATTAATGATAAAATACATACAATTTATTTGCCAATGAAGCGCCGATAAATTGTGAAATAAATAAGGTACTTAAACCTAATTGGTTGAAAGCTTAAAATTAATCGTCATTTTGGTGCTCGATAGATGTCATTTTGTAAATATATCCGCCATTATTGCTCGTGTTTAATGTATTTGCGGGTTTCTACTTCTTCGGTGTGCGTTTATGTTCCATTGACATAGGAATAAATGGATAGCTCATCTATATATAAATAAAGTAGTAAGCCTTAATCTGTATGTCTGTCTGTCTGTCTGTCTGTTTGTTCAGGATGCACGGCCACAGTTTTTAAGCTATCGACCTGAAACCTTCGCAGGAGGGTAGGAGTGGACCCCGATTAGGACATA
>JAQIWG010001781.1:0-22895 GCA_034695025.1 Chamaedrilus cognettii | reverse complement strand
TCACTCTTTTTCCTTTTTTTCGCCCCCCCCAACAGCAATTCCTGGCTACGCCACTGGTACGAAGTATTCAATATCCCGACGAACTAAAACCTTAAGCGCTCATTTTCTCGTCCATTCTGGTAATTTTCACGTTTTCACACGCGTTTTGACATTTGCGTTCAGGCAAGGACCAAATAATTAATTATGTGGCAATGGGTTATCAGTTAGTTACACTGCTGTGTTTAACAGCCTTGCTGACGGGCATGCAACACCATGGTTTCATAGTTACCGGCACCGGGACTTGAACTCTGACTCACGTCTGATGCTTTAACCGCTACACCACAGCGTTTCACTGTAATCGGACTGATAAAATATAGTAGGCATAGCCCATACCAAATATTCTACAAATCTATTCAACAATTTAGCCTTGATCGCTAATTGAATCTAAGAAATCATTTAAAAGAAGATGCATACAAAAGTCGAGTGCCGTGTAGTGGACAAAGATCGGCTGCGCTTCCATCGGCTCCCCGGCACATTCCCTCTGATGGACGTCCAGTTCCACCACCTTCTCCAGACACTCCGTCAACCGCTCCATCTTCTCCACCAGCTGACACTACAGCGGAGGAAACAACATCTACATGCATCCATTCACTAATTGACAAATCCACATGCAATTTATGTGACGCAATGCAAAAATTCATTGCACTTATACAATTTCAGTGACTCAATGATGTTTAATTTACGTACAAAAATAATACTGACTAGACTAAATAGCAATCAGGTAGCAAGTAATTAAGTACAGGTACTGTGTAAAATAAATGTCACTTTTTCATATTATGCATATGGTAGTATTTAATTATTTAATTGCACAGAAAAATGCTACTTTAAAAATGTTATTTAGGCTATACAACCATCGTACCCAGTTAAGCCTACCATGGAGTCATAGACTTTTCTCAGTCCATCACAAGATTCTTGAAGCTTTTCCCTCGCGTCATCTGGCTTAGTGTCGTCCTGCATGCTGACAACAAAGGAGCAGAACAGCACAGGCATCATTAGTCATCATCACATCATTAGTCATCATCACATCCAGAATACATGTTGAGCGATAAGCAATCTCATCGCGTACAGAATTTTGCATTATTTTAGTATGGTATATCACTGAAACCATTGACAGATTCAAATCATTCAGCTTTCTCAAAATCATATTTAAAAAAAAATTACTTTCAACGATCACACGATATATCAAGTCTAGAGTATCTTTTAGCATAATACCAGTAATGGCAGTACAAAGTCGTTAACGCCCATCAAAATCGACAAACCTTGATGCATAATTACATAAATATGTTTAAAATATTAACATCCCAATTGCATAAAGTATTGCATAAAGTCAACGGTCGCCCAATAGTTTACACGAAAATCCTAAGGTAAAGAAAGAATTTAATTATATTTACATTCGATTATTTGCAATCTGTGTAATCAGGTCCAATCCCTTCACGTTCAGCATGGCCCAGTCCTTGGTGTGATTGTCCCAGTCTATGCATGCATCTCTAATTCTTCTCCTCACCCCCGTCAACTGCTGCCCAGTAGGGGTCCCACTTGTGTTCGTAGGTGTAGTTCTGGATCGCCCTGTAGGCGTGGGCCCGGGCTGTGATGGGGTAGTTTTGCCGCGGCCTATTGGCGTGTGGCCAGATTTTGCCGGTGTAGTTTGACTGCGGCTCGCCGACGAGCGCGATTGGTCAGGGGCGGATTGACCCCGCCCAGTAGGCGTGCCTTCAGCTGACAGCGGGAGTGAATCAGATGCTTGGGGAATGTCCATAGCCATGCTTAGATACCGCTGTCTTTAATCTTCAGAAAATAAACACGTTTCGCAATCAATAACCCTTACCCCAATTAATTAATTATTACTACTAGGGCTAACATCAATCGTTTATCATTTCTCTTCCAGAAGAATGACACGATATCAATCTAATTAGGCTATAAATTAAAATTGTAACTTTAATCAAAAATCATAGCTCCCATATTATCGTTCACCAATTATTTACGGCCTTCATTGGATATAAATTTAGGTAGGGTTTAACAAGCAAATTTGATATAATCTAAAATGAGCATTGGTGACCTACTTTTAACGTAGGACACTTTTAAAATAAACGCATTACGCGAGGGACAAAAATTCCTGATTGCTAAAACCGATACCAAATTATTGTGGAATTTATCGTAATTGACTTTGATTATCTCTTACAACCCCTACCATAATAATTGATAAAACGAAATAAATCACTCACGTAGATTTTAGGTTCGCAGTTGAGGACAAAATAGCTTTCATTAATAGTTTTCAATAATTAGGTCAGATTAAAATAAAAAAGGCGATCTGATTGGATCACTGTTGTTGTGTATAGTCAAATGGTTGTACAGTGATGTCACTGCTAGGGATATATCCCTAGATGTAGGGATATTGAGAGCTCAGATATCTCTGAGATTTTGAGCGCAAACTCCAGATATCTGGGGACATTTTAATAAAATGGCGCATTAAAGCTGGGATATTTTTTTGCTAGAAATGTGCGTTGTGCAAAACGTTTAGTAAAAAATTAATCTCAGGATATCTTAGCAGATAGTTTGAACTTTGACCCACCACTTCACCAGGGTCATGAAAACTTTCGCCTAAAAAAATATTCTCAGGCTTCGAGCGGAGGGTGATAAAGTTCCACTGTCCCTCTTCTTAAACCTTCTCCCCAAGTGCGTTATTTAGTGCACAAAATGCATTGCAGAGCAACTTACGGCAAACTAAACAGTATTCTAAACATTAAAACTAAACATTATTTTATAATTTTTGATTTTTGCATTGGTAAGCAGGGACTAGAACCTGAGGTGAGACTACGGGGTATGAGGAGGGGCTGGTCCAAAGATCTAGGCTGATTTCCTACCTGACCTGTCACGACATTAACCATACTGGCCGTGCAAGCTTGCACCATGTCGTACAAGGCTGTGCTGCTGCTGCTCGCTACTCTCACCGTCGCCCTAATCGTCATTCTTGGAATCAACACCCTACTGGCTCCCGGCCAGGGCGCCCAGGAGCCCCCCTGCACCCCCGACGAGGAGGGGTATGTGGAGCTGAGTGACGAGGCCCTGGAGCGCTTTAGGGCGGGGATCAGATTCAAGTCTGTTACCAATGGGGAATATCACTATGAGGAGGAGGAAATGGAGCGACTCGTCCAATTCATTATTGCAAGTAAAGGCCGATATTGTTCAATTAAATTTAATGAACAGCGTAGAAGCCTTTTAGATATGACGTTAACATTCAGGCAATAAGCAATTGCATAATCGAATTGAATGCAAAATAATTTTCACAACGAGTACTGTAACTGAGTAATTAATAATGAATTTAAAACATGAAATGCTTTTTTGAGTATCCTTTTTTCTCAGCATCTCTGCAGTATTTTAAGTTTGAGGTACTTCTCTAATTGGAACGGCCGACAAATTTATGAATTCTGAGCAAATTTTAAAACGCAAACAGATCGTATTATTATGCTGTTTTGTCACGCTGCAGATTACCCTTCCGTTCATTCGTCGCCGCTGGTCACATGGCAGCGTGTGGCCAATCACAGCCTGCTGTATGCGCTGCGCGGCTCCGCCCCTCGTCTAAAGCCCTACCTGCTGATGGCTCACCTGGATGTGGTACCGGCTGACCCCGCCCAGTGGGAGGAGCCCCCCTTCAGTGCCGCTCTACGCGAGGGGTGTGTTTATGGGCGCGGAACTATCGACGTCAAGCAGATAGTCTTTGTGGGTGCATGTCATTCTCCTATCATTGTCATGATTGATACTTGCAAGTTATAAGAACTTGCTTCTCGCAAGTTGGCTAAGCAAGTTGGTTAGTGCACAGGGTTAAGTTTAACAGGCATAGTCTGAAAAAATGATGGTTAGATGCTAATTTTGCGCCTAATTTAAAACTGCAGTCGTTGTAATTGCATGCAAAAATCAACTATGGTGTCATTGGCTTACGCCATTTGAAAGTCTGAGCAGTTGCACTGCGCCTGTTTTAGAAGGAGCAGACGTAATGCTACAGGTATTTTATCTTGGCTAAGTTTGGTGCTACTAAAGCCTGTGAATAGTCTTGTCTCCTATCTCTCTAGATACGATATCAAGAATATGACTGAAGACTTAATTTTGTTAGCAAATTTGAATGTAGAGATGAATTATGTAGGCCTAGAGATGATTTTAAGGCAATTTATATAAGTCTTTAAATTAGTTTTTGGTTTGATTCAGGGAATTCTCGAGGCCCTAGAGGCAATGCTGAAGAGAGGTTTTGCTCCCAAGCGAAGCTTCTACATTGCATTTGGTCACGACGAGGAGGTTGCTTTAGCTGCACTCAAATCAATACATTGTATTATCTCACTGCTACTCTGCAAGTGATTGACTTCCTGGGTTGTTTTGCTAAATATAGAGTGGGCTGTGGATTTAGGCAGGCCATTTCTCTTGATATAGTGCTCTGTTGTGGCAAATTGTCAGTGAAGTTTGCAAATAATTTTTATATCTTTTGACCACATTCTGCTTCTAAATTTATATTTTTACCAATTACGATATTGAAGAAACTTAGCGCATTATTTATGAAATGAGAGTACTGAATGGTGCGTAATATGGTCGGTAAATAACGTGACAGATAACTTATAAATTAAAATACTGATTAAGTATTTGTGACTTAAATTTTGCAATAATTTGAAGTAGAATCATTGTATCTCATAACAGTTGAGCTATGATTATATTGTTTCTTGACTTGCTTGTAGGCAAGTGGCTTTCATGGTGCCGCGGTGATAGCAGAAAAACTGAAACAGGACGGAGTTGAATTTGAATTCATTCTTGATGAGGGCCTCGTGGTGTTGGACGGAATGATGCCTGGAATCAGCAAGCCTGTGGCACTGTATGAATTATGCTTGATGTCCTTTCAGATCTAAACTTTTAAAGTGTCTAGAGCAACATGACATAGTTTCAATTTTCAGAATTATAGCCAATAGCCATGGAAGCAAAATTAAAATGGTGATTACAAAAATGGCAGCCAGATTACATTGCAATACATCGATATACAGCAGAATATTGACAATTTTAAGTTTCTTTGAAGTGTTGTTGCCTTGAGGATTGCTATGCTATTACTGACACTTTAGCGCTGTGATATTTTGGACAGAATAAATAAATTTGATTGATTGATTGATTGATTGATTGATTGATTGACATGTTGGCAGACTTTAGCACTGTAGTTGCGTAGTGTTGGAAGACTTTAGCGCTGTAGTTGTGTAGTATTGGCAGACTTTAGCGCTGTAGTTGTGTAGTGTTGGTACGTCGGAGAAGGGCTACCTCAGTCTCCAGTTGAGTGTCAACATGACTGGCGGACACTCGTCAATGCCCGGCAAGGAAACCAGCATCGGGGTTCTTGCCAGAGCGGTCGCTAGGTCTGCTTCTTTATTTGTAATAAAAGCTGTGTCATGAATAGTAATTTGCTTACAGTTTGTTCTCATCAGTGCATATTTAGATGAGTTTAATAGAAAGTGGGATAAAGTTTTATAGCTCTTGTCATCGTAACGCACAGTACACGCAAGTTAATCCAATCTGATCCATGACTATGTATGTTCCTGTATAGCGAACTGCTTCTTTGCTGGTTTTTGCATTTGGAATGTATCAGTACTGTATAATTCATAGATATATAGAGAATTTATGCCGTTTTTAACAGATTGGAGGAAAATCCGCACAAAAACATGTTTGGCACAGGGCCTGAGATTGCTAGCCTGCAGTATTTGGCTCCAGAGGTCTGTCACTCCTAAACAAACGTACACTTCAATTTAAACTAACTTTTAAAATATCTGTGGTTTTTAATTGATTTCAATGCGCTTATTTGTTGGGAGCATCTTCAGTAGCCTATATATGCCATGAAAATGTGCAATTATTTTATGCCCCTTTATTCCGAAGCATTTGCTTAACATTCGTCTTTCTCACTGACGGGTATTGATGAGAACATGACAGACATTTCATTTTTGCACAAGCATTAATTGTTACTGAATCCAACTGTTGTCCAGATGAGTGGACTGATGCGAGTGATCATGTCGAACATCTGGCTCTTTGGTCCAATCGTTTCTCGGTGAGCAGTTTTATACAACATAGTTTTAGCTGTTGGCCAAAACATAGTGTATCCTTGCCGCACATCAAAGACTATTACGGTAATAGAATATAAATCGTTTTGTGAAAGTTGCAGAAATATTATATTGTTCAAGTTCTTGACTTCTATATCGTTATTGAAACTTAGAATTAGTCAACATTCAACATTTATTTGCATCTATTTAATATGGCTTTCAAATACCAATTTACCAGTCCTGTTGGTTTCGCTGTCATCTGTTTGTATTTGTGTCCTATATTCTATTATGGTTCATCCGTTAGTTATATTCTCATGGATTGTTGCATGGATCAGTGTTATGGCTCAAAAGCCTGCGACAAATGCGCAGATTCGAACGACGACTGCCGTCACCATGTTCAACGCCGGTGTCAAGGTACGTCTGATACTGCTCAGTTTAGATGGCTAGTGTTCATACTGACTATGTACAGTATGTGTAGGCAGCAAGAACTTGTCATCAACACTAGTGGACACAATTCTGTAACAGTTGACTACCATATAATAGTCAACTAATTGGCCAAGAATGCGGCAATCCGTTCATTTACTTCCTTAATGTTCGGCATTACTGCAAATTCTTTTACATATTTATAATTATTTATGTTAAAGTGTCGTTTTGTGTTTTTCTAGCCCAGAAATGAGGCGCGTATTGAACTAAAAATAAATGTACAATAGTAGCGTTTTGTTTCCATTTAGCTATATTCGCACTTCTGTAACCGTGATTAATGAATACAGTGTAGTATCATACTGTATTATGTTTCAACATAATTATGCATTGTTGTTGCGGTGCAGGAAAATGTGTTGGCAGCATATGCAGAAGCAGTTGTCAATCATCGCATTCACCCCTCGCAATCTGTCGCCGAGGTACTGCTCTGTATCACTCTCAGCAATTGAACATTAAACTAACAAATAGTTTGTTCTCTTAATCAGCGAACGACATCAACGAGAATGATAACTGATATATTCTAAAAGATGCAAAGACTATGCTGCTAGCAATTGTACGAATGACAGTAGATTTGAAGTTTGAAACCTTCCCGAAGTGTTATTAAGCATTTATTTTAACACAATCAGTTTTGAGGGGAGACTTCTAATATTTGCGTACACTGTAGATTTGGAACAAAAGTTTTGAAAGACCCTCCTCAGAAAGCTAAACCCCCGCTTCCTGAAATGAAGTTCAGCCTAAGAGTCTATGGGCTCTTGCCCATGCAACGGTTAAAAATGCAAATTTTGGGTTTTACTTGTTAGGTGATAGAGTATGACCGGGTGATGATGGCCGACGCGAGGGTGCAGGTGAAGGTGCTGTCTTCCCTTGAACCGGCGCGCGTGTCCCCACACGGTCCGGGCAGTATCGGCTACAGCGTCATCAAACAGAGCATCAGACAGGCGTTCAGCAATCTCGACGTGCTCGTCGCTCCTGGTACTTCTTGTCTTCATCCCAACTCTATGACGTGTAGGAAGTTGAGTTTGGGTTAGGGCATGATTGGGTAGAGTTTTAGATGTTATGTTCTTTATTAGTTTGATTTGCAAGTTTAATCTATTTTATACTGCCTTCTTATGTCCGATCTTCTCTACGCGGCGAATACCTTTATGCGACCTTGCAACAGCAACCTTGTTGCAGCTTTAGCAGTTGGATCAGATCAGTTGAATCTTACACATAGATCATTTTTTAAACTGGCCAGGTGCGCAAATCGTCTGTCTTTTCTATTCGTCACTAAATACCAAAATTGCTTATTTTGTGCTGTTTTACATACGATATTATGTTGCATAGTAATCTTGCCGCATTCTTGGCCAATTAGTTGACTATTATATGGTATTCAACGGTTACAGAATTGTGTCCACTAGTGTTGATGACAAGTTCTTGCTGTCCTGCGCACAGGTCTGATGACGGGCAACACGGACACGCGTCACTACCTCTCGCTGTCAGACAGCGTGTATCGCTTCAGTCCCACGCTCGCGCGCGAGGCCGATCTCACGCGACTACACGGCGTCAACGAACGCATCGCGCTCGCCAACTACGCGCAGACGATACACTTCTACGCGCACGTCATTGTCAACGCCGATAGGGTGGGGGCGGGTGAGGGGGGTGGCGAAGGGCACAGGGCGAGTCACGAGGACTTCTGATTGAGGGAGCGGGAAGGAAGAGGGGTGAGGGAGGCAGAGTTATGAGGAGATGTGATAGCTGTGGGAATGTGGAAGAGAATGTCATCATGAGAGTATGGGCTGTAATAGACAGGCCTTAAGAATTTTGTCTGGAGATCGAATAGCAAGTGGCTTTATTTTTAAGGGACTGTTGATGATTATTTGCGAAAATGATTATTTTTCTTTCTACATCTTCTTGCGGTATGTTTTATGATTGATGCCTTAACATTGATTATATTTCGTACGCCATTTCTTAACCAGACTTTGTATGCTTCAAGAGCTCTTGTTCAATTGCGTAGTCTACACATGAAATGTGAATAACGCAGAGTTGGTAATATACGCAGCGATTCGAAAAGCCTGACCTCGCACTTTTCTCAAGTACGCGTTTCAAGGCTTCTGTCTGGACGCGCATAGAGGGCAGTCTGAACGTGAGTCGTAGGCATTGTGGGACCTGATAGCACCTGAGTCATAGACTCTGAAAACTGTGCGCGTATTTGAGTAAAGGAATTTTATGGACCGATGTGTACAATCACCAGTAAACAATCGTGCTCCCTCGGTGCTCCGTTTTATTTATCCTATCGTTAGCACGGCCTATATTGCGAAATCGAGGCCCTCGCTTTTATTTGGGAAATTTAAATATTGCGCGAGTATTAAAGTAATTTTTAAATTCTATGCGTGGTTGTCAGTGTATTGTGTAACGTAATGTTGTTTTTTATTTATATTACCCACACATCTGTTCGGTTAGTTGTACATTTTGTTTTGATGGCCATTAGAATTTCATTCCGTTTTATTAGAAGGTTGATATTTTGTCAATCTGAAGTTTGCATGGATTGGACACCGTATTAAAACAAAATATATAATATATCACAATAAGAAACAATGAAAAACAAACGTGTGTGCTTTAATTTATATTTAAACAAAGAATCTTTGTGCACGCCCTTGATAAAAAACCGCCTGCACTGCACATTTTGTTTGACATTTTGTGCAGAAAACGTGCCAAAAGTATCACATAAAATACGCGGTGGAATTAACCAAGGACGGATTTTAAAAACTAAGAGAATAATGTCTGTTTGTTCAGTCGTGAACAGTCTGGACCCATATATTGTCGTAAGAATTTGTAATTTTTTTAATTTCCTTCTATATTTAGCATACACATAGACAAATGGTCTTGGTACCGCTGCGGGAGTAGGGAATGCGACCATAAAACGCGCGTGCGTGTTCATTTAGCACTCCGCACCTTAGAGAATCTCATCCTTGCTCTTTGTGCATTACTCTATAACGTTTAGCATCATGGCTGTATTCTCGTAATAAAGAAATGTTCAATAAACAGTAATTACGATAGCAACATGGCAATGTCTGACAACAGCGTTCAGTGTCACCAAGTCCTTGCTGATTTCAACAAATCGCTTTCCACAACAAGGCGAGTGTCCATCCATTGAGTTTCATGTCATTGACATTCTGCGATCCATCTCCGTCTCCTACAACAAGACATTGTTGCTTCAGCAGCTTCATTTTTGCTGCATGTAATTTTGCGAGTTTGACCAATCAGCGAAATTCGACGAAATAACATGCAGGCGAAAATATCACGTTTTACAGTAATTTTGAGAGCAGGCTGGATGACGTTCTCAAGATCTAGGGCTGGTTTCTCCAACACGGATTTAATGGTGGTTCAGGATTTAGCCTATGCAAAAAGGTGGGTTAAATCCTGAACCACCATCCTGTGAACCATTCTGAACCAGCAATTCTTGTTGAAGAAACCAGTCCCTAATAGTTTCTGTAAGACCTGTCAATGAAACTCGACGAGTACGATACCTGGTTGAGTTTCTTGAACTCGACGATCTGGTGCAGCACGTAGGCGAGCACGTCCTTGGCCGACCTCTTGCTGGGGTCGAGCTTGTTGCTCACTCCCAAGATGTCGCCACACTCCCTCACGTAGTACTCCAGATCATCCTCCGTGCCTGTTGATACAAGAAACTGACCGGCTGCGTTGCACCTCCAATGTGTTGACAACGTCAGTGGGCACAGTGGGCTACAAGACGTGTGGGAACGCAGGAGGAGGTGTGGAAAGGTGGTCAGGTTTCATTTGTAGAAGTTTTAGGACTGAGTGACCAATCAGTATTTCAGTTACTCAAAGACGTGCACATGATAAAGTGTGGCATCAAACACTATATAGTGTGACAAGGCACATTATAAAGTGTGGCAACAAACACTATAAAGCATGACAATACACATTATAAAAGTGTATAAACGAGCCTGTTTTTAGACAAGATGTGAAAACAGCATTCTCACACCTAATCTAAAACTAAAAACATAAAAAACTTTAGTGCGCAGCATACACTTGTTAGTGATCTGCGCAAGGCGCGCTTTCTCCGACGTGAAGTGTTCGTCGAGGTCAAACAGGTCGAGCATAGGGGGCGCCAGCTCTCTAAATGCAGGCGGGAACACCTGGGGCATCAGCACAACATGCTTACTTCAACTTTAACCTACATTCCTTCTGAATCACAGTCCCTATCAGAATGCAATTGCTTTACGGTTAACAATCATGATTATACCATAGTAATCTTATCAAACTACTGCAAAATTGTAAAAATTTACATTTTTGCGCAAAACGTAAGCAAAAGAGCACAAATTTTGTTGAACTTATGAATTCAAGTTAAGCGACCTGTAAATGAGAGACTTGAAATTAAAGCCTACAGCTGGCTGAAAGGGCGGCAGTGGGGTTTCAAACTGGGGGGTGATGAGGGTCAGCTGCTCGTGGGGGACCTTCAGCTCCTTGTACGCTCTACATGCACCGACAATCAAAATGCATTAAATTTGGTTAGGTGAAGATATTTGTCGAAAAAAAAATTCCTCAAAAGAAAAGTGTAAAAATAGTAATAGAGTATCTAGTACGTTAGACACAAATGTATATATGACTATTTCGAAGATAAAACAATATCTCTTAAAAGCTCTAAGCTTTCAGGCCCTGTATATCAATATAAATAATTGATTTAAAAAAATTGCAATTGAATAAGACAAGTAATTAAAGCACATTAGCAGTACTACAATTTAATTACCAATATAAAAAACAAATACCAATAATTTAAAAAAACCGTAACTATACAGCATAGTGCGTATGGCTACCTGATGGCCTTCGGCACGAGGCTGGTGTCGAGTCTGAAGAGAGAGGAGTCAAAGAGGCTGGTGATGTCACGCGGCACCTCCTCTGTTTCTTGTAGGCAGGACTTGACCTGCTCGGCCAGTGTGGCCGTGTCTGGCAGCTGGTTGTAGTCCGTGATCTGTGCACCACACCAGGGGCTCAACTAGTTATTGTAGGAGTTAACAAATGATCACCATAACTCATGGTTGAATGATTTTACTATTGCACTGTTCTATTCACAATGTAGAATTTATGTCGTTTGTCATCTAACATCTAACAGACAAACATTTACATCTCGAACCTTTCAATTATTCAACGTTCTATGTTATTCTAATCTAAAAAAAACACTTAAAATCCTACATTCTCTCTGAAATCTGATCTCTTCAAGTTTCCATGTCACTAACGTCACAAAACGATCACACATGGCATACAAGAAATTCAGGAAAGATTCAGAAAAATAGAAAAAAATAAGACGTTTTAAATTACAGACTTCAGAACAGTTCATTGAAGAAATCAACATCAGCGTCAGTATTGAGATAGGAGAGAAGTGGGTCTAGTGGGATGGGTTTACCTCAGGATCGTCAGCGTCGATCTGATTCAGCTTGAGTTCGTCGGTCGTAAGGTATTTCATCACTACATCCTAAAAACACCACGCTGAGTCAGCTCGATTCACTATGTAATACAAACCACGCAGATACGAACACTGTTCCTGACTGTGTGATCACAGGCGCAACCACGATCTGAAGGTTGGGGAGATCAGGGTCCAAAGCCGCATGCGGGGGAGGGGGGGGGCGCTGACAGAATATTTTCCTGAACATGTTATCATACGTGGGCGACTTCACAAGAGTTGGTGAGGTCGGGGTCACATTGGGGTCAAATTTAACACAGAAAACAATACACAAAATGGAGAGATCATCCCAAAAGTTGGAGAGGTCATCCCAAAAGCTGGGGAGATCATTACCCCCCCCCCAACCCCCCTGCGGTTGAGTCTATATGTGTGATCGACATCCAAGACATACACATCTCAGATCGAGACACATAACAATCAACGAGAAACACAATGCAATTAAATTATTCCATAACTTTCAGAAATTATTATCACTTTAGCAGGTGCTTATATAGCAATAATTATTTATTGACCTGAAGATTATTGACTTACACACAGCAATGTATCAGAAATGCAAAAATACTCACGAGTATCTTGGCGTTTTCCTCCTTTTCAATGTACTGGTCTCCAAGCATGTGCATCGAACCCAGCACCACCAGCTTGCCCTTGCCAACCTGGATAGAACAACACAACTACAACCGCTTGATTTCATTAACTTTGTCATCAACTTAAATACGAAATCTGCCACTATCAGTGTTGCCAATTTTTGAGAGTGAAATTATCACACAAACGGCCCAAATGTACAATAATTTTGTCAAAATTATCGAACAACCTGAAAAAAGACAAAAATAAAATTGCGAGGGGCGGCAGTGCTGACGAAAATTTTCCTACTCCCACAAATTTAACATGTCAAAAAACATAATTTTGCCTCCCTCCAAATTATCGTATGTACGATAATTGTACAATAATTATCGTACACCCGTTATCATACAGAGGCCCTTTTTGACCTTAAATGATCGTACTACCGTACATTTGGATACGTATTTAATCCAGATCAAAAGCTTGATATTTATAGAACATCAACCATAGTGAATAAAAGGTGTCCCAACTTTACTCACATGTATATACCTAACAGTTTTAATATAGAATGGATAAAGCATGCGAACAAACAATTTGATCATCAAATGCAATGCAACTGATCTTTATAAATGCTACAAATGACAGAAAATCATCAAATAGCACAAGCAACTTGACTAGACCACTATACGTACCGGTACTTAGAAATTAAGCATCGGAAATGATGTAGACAGATGGAGCAATCGCAAGTAACGGCTTGCAAATGCACAAACAGCATTAGACCATAATGTACCTGAATCGTTCACGATGGCATAAACTCTGAACCGATTCACCGAGTATAGATATAAACATTAGACTTGCACAGTGGCGCAGACATGGAACAAAGTCACTCATATGTACTTTAGACTTGCATAGTGGCGTAATGTGGATTGGAGGCATGGAATAAGGCTACCAATATGCAAGACTTGCAGAGTGGCAGACGGCACTCATACGTACTCTAGATTTGCACATGGCGCAGACCGGGCGGTTGAGTGGAAAGGAAACGCTGCCTGAGGAGAGGACGGCCACGGCGGGCTTGAGCACGTTGAGTGTCGCGCCAAAAGGGTAGACAAACGTCAGAGATCTAAAGTATGCAACACTCACGTCACTGGTCTGGTTGAAATCATCCATTGCATCAAAGGACGTTTACAACCCAACAGTAGAACATGGCGGATGGTTGACGTGTGCAACAAAATCAGTGCTGTATAGGGCATCTGCTTCACGCAAAGAACTGCTTCCCCCATTTTAATATTCTCTTCTCACTTTCCTGGGAAGCTCTGGGCTACAAACTAATTCACAGTTTTGTCCAGTCTTTAACATAGATTAAGAAGAACATCAAAAAGTTGCTTACTGGGCATGTTTTGTGTCGTCATCGACCTGTCCAAGAGTTTTCCCTGCAGCCTGGCTGATCGCTCTGGGCACATATACACACACTGATAGAAACACACTGACAGACACACACACACACGCACACACATACACACAGACATGCGCAGCCCGGCTGATCACTTCGGGCACACACAGAACTACATGTACCGCATCACTTGTCTCAGTTATATTCACTTTCTAAAGATCACATCAAAAATTTTTTGACACAAACATCTATTGGTTTGATAGAATGCTGTCTGCATGAAATAGCGTCTGCTATTGGTTACGTATGATCTCATCTGACCAACTAATGGTTCGCAGAGATATCCGTGCAATCAAAAACCAAACACGAGATTCTTAATTTCAGGCATTTTGAGGTTACAAGCTGTATCACATTTGATTCAAGATTTAAACGATTAGTTCAAAAGTAACAATCTAATTTCAATGATCACCTTTTGATTTATTTGTGATATATTGTTTGTAGGAGTTGCAAATATGATTTTAAAATTTTACAATTGATAAGAAATAAAGCAATATTCACCGGTTTAGGACTCCATTAGAAATCAGCGCCTCTTTCGGATGAAAGTATTTATAGAAATGTGATCTGACCACAACATCTACACAAACAAATAAGTTTTTAAGCCTTTCAGCTTTGATCAGCACACAAACCTCTGGTCACGGAGGCTTGTGCCTATACGATGCCCAGCAAATGTACTTTTAATAACGTTGAGCTCAAAATTTATATCTAAAACTCATTCTCAAACGTTAGAACGCTTTTCAATACAAATAGACCATGATCACATGTATACTAGTGCAGATTCTGTTACCCGCAATAAACAACCAACCACGTTAATTATTAATCTGATTACAAAAAATCTAGGTAATGCTTTTAAAACATTGCAAACAGACCAAGGGTTCACTGCATCGAATTGAAACTCAATAATTATATCGTAGTTCGATAGAATTATTTTTATTGTTTTGCAACGGAATAATTAATTACCTGATCAAGAGATCGATAATGAATAAAGGAGAAGTTATAAATGGAAGAAAGAATGAAATCGATACCGTTGTTGACAAAGATGCCGTACTGCTCGAGCAAGTAGTTGATGTTAGTCTGAGCCTTCACCTCGCCCCCCTCCCCCATCAGGACCAAGAGACTCCCCCCCTCATCCACATATTTCTTCAGTGCCGCAAACTGCACACGAGACCAACACACTGTAACAACTATCTGTACACCAAGCTAGCCCGATAAATAGTTTCTTAGTGTAAATGAACACTTTAACTGATTTAAACGCGAAGCAATCAATAGAAATTAAAATTAAAATCATTACAAAATTTATCAATGATACAAATAATAAATAAATAAACAACTACCTTTATATAAGGTGAACAATATCTACAATCAAATCTACGAACAGTGAGATCGTGTACCTGTACTGTCATGCCAGTGCCTGATCTAGGTCTCAAAAAAATTGAAAAATTTAGCCAACAGATTTTTTTTTCATCAGGCCTTACTTTTTCACCAAATCAATCCCATCAGAGGTTCCTTCTGATACACCAAATTATATCAAATTCATCGTTTTTTTCATCGTCATAGAACCAGTAATCGAACCACTAAGTACAAAGGACCAGAAAATTCACCAAAGGCCTTTCGCTAAAATGGAAAATTTGCTGTCAAAAATAATTATTTCTTGCTATTTTGACGATCAGCAGATGAAACCCAGGGTACAATCTAGTGTAAAACACATGTTATTTTTGCGGTTTTGCCTCTCAGAAAATTAGCTGCATTTCATTTTCGCGTTTTTGAAGACTATCCATCGTAATCGATTCTGCGGCTTTATATTTGCCGCATATAATTTTTGCGAGTTTTACCGATTCGCAAAATTCGCGAAAATGACACGCGCGCAAAAATGTCATGCTTTACGGTATTCTCAATCAAACGTTTGACATAACACTGAATGCGCGACCATACAATCTGAAGTAAAATCATTTAGCTAACCAGTACAATCATAATTCATTAACTGACGCAAGTCAATCAGCATCCTGATTACAAGCAGCCCAATGCCGATTCTTCAGTGTTAGCACAAAACAATCAAAAGACAGAAAAAACCACGCTGAGCTTACAACATGATTTTCATTCCTGCTGTTTAGCCACATTTCAATTACAAACCTCATCCGCAGTGAACTTTTCGCGTGAGCCGGCAATCACAAAGACTCTGGCTGCCGTTAGAAGTTCAAGCGTTATTGTTGCATTGTTGCTGTCAGCAAGAACAATCAACAGATAAGCATATAATAATGCAGACAGTGCACTCAATCCTAGTCTTAAGACCTCATTGGTTTTGCTGCAGAATAGTGAAGAAAAATGATGAAAAAGGCTTCAAAATAGCAAAATGTCAGACAGATTCGTCGAGGCTCGCTGCGTGTCGAGGAGGAGGCTGGAGTGGATGCTTTGCTAAGCAAAGTCACAAAGTCGCAAAGTTGCAGTCGCAAAGTCTCGAAGTGCATTTAACTAAAATACCCGACTAGGGGTTAATCGGTAGGCAACTGATTAGTTGAGAATACTGAAAGTAACCATTCATTATTTGACAGCGAAATATCGTGTCAATCTAATAAAATTGTTTTAATGAACGTACTCATACAATTTTAGATAGCGAGCCTTTCGAACCATAATGGCCAAAAATAGAAATATTGCTAAACAAATCTTTGAAATTGCAACAAAATGAAATGACTAGATAAATCAATGATCCAAACTATTATCCCACAAAAACCATCTCCTGATCCATAATCTGCATATCCTATAACACCAAGAACTAAGCATATTTACATAATCTACATCAATCTAGATTTTGACGTAAAATTCATAAATACAAGTAGAAATTAATTATATTCATTTTATAGGCAAATTCTACAACATATATCATCATACGTGACTATTTTCCAGCTCGACTTGAGTTTTCTGGCGAGAGTTTTGAAGCCTTGGCTCGGTGTAAACAACTCCCTCTTAGACACATTGAAAACGATTACGTTATTCTGTGCCTTTGTGTCAGCGTCCTGTCAACAAAACGCACATGCCTAACTCCCGCCTAAAAATATAAAATAGTACGTATTCAAGATTGCAGCATAAAAAGTAGTGGCAGCGAGAGCTTAACGAAGCAACTTCACGACTAGCTTAGGGCTAGTTAGGATTTGTTTATGGCTATTAGGGATTTATAATTGGCATTTAGTAATTTTCGTAAATTGGTTCTTAATCTAATATGTTAGCAATCAATTATCTGTCAATATATGACCCGATTACAATTTTTAATCCTCAATAATACATTTTGCTAATGAATCATGTAACGCAATGGAATATACCACGCATAGAAAACACGAGGGAGCACATTATTATCCATAATAAAACCATAAATAAAACTAGCAGCGGATCATCGACTACACTAACAAACAGTTAAAATTATGTATATGTTATGTTAAAGTTATGGAAAGCAGAGAAAGTGAATTTGTACGATTCGCGAAACAAATTTACATCGGCAACGGGCGGCGCCATTTTCATTTGTTTACTTCCTGTTGCCAGGCAACTACATTCCACCGCCAGATGGCGGAAAAATATTTTTGTTAGCAGTTTTCGTGCAGTACTTTAGCTTTTTTTTACCAAAAAATGAATAACAGACTTCTATAAGGTATTATCATTCTGTGGTATTTTTGTGGAATCGAATTTTTCCTGAAATTCACTTATTATCAACAAATTTAAGCCTTAATTATTGTCAATTCAAAAAATAAATGAAGCTCGACAAAATATTTTCAAGAATCTATTACGCACATTAGGATACAGCAGGCTAACGTTATTTAGCCTGGAAAGTATTATCTGTTTTAATGTATGGTCAACAATAACCCTGCTTCAAGTCGTTGACCGAAAATATGAGTAAAACACTTAACAACACATGGTGGACAAAAAACCTGCAATCTTGCAGTTTCAGCCTTTTCATCAAATTGATGCCTACAAATACAATGCATTATTCAATTTGCACCAAATGTCAGCAGTTTATTCAAGCATTCAGCAGTTTTTTCAAGCATTACTCAGAGCATGAATGGTTGTGGCACGCGTGTGCTCAAAGTGACCTCTTCACGCATCCAAACCAGCCTCAGACGCGCAAGCAGCGTGTGAACAGGGCGAGGTAACACATTGTGAGTCGACCGTGTAGATTCGACTAACCAGTCAAACGGTACAGTCAAACGTTGCAAACACCCTAAACACCAGAAACAAGACAATACAGAGAGAGTCTTGGGTGGAGTAATGAATCACAACATTTGTAAACCAATGACGTCAGCAGATGAGATTGTACAATAGTGTAAATATTTTTGCCACACATGCAGAACGCTTTCAAACTAGGCTGAACAAGAGCATTTCTTGTCAAAAGTCTTGTAAGACAAAGAGTATGGTAAGTTAAAATCGAGTAGTGGAACGCAATAAAATTCAAGATGGCACCAGCGTTTTAAAATTTTGCTGAACTAAATGTGCCAAATCGAATTCTAAGCATGGCACGTCAGGTTTAGCCGACAACAAATCTAAAAACACGGCACTACTGAATTCAAGTCTCTTACAACGGCACAATATCTTCAATAAGGCACTCTTAAAATAGTTGTTGGCCTCAAATGTTTGCCAAACATGTTACTACAACAAATCATGACAAATTAGTTATTTTAAAATAAAAAAGACTTAAAAGCATGATTAGAAATAAATGCGGAAAAGTTTAGACCCGCAATCATTCGCAACGATGATTTACCAAATGATGCTTTTTTCATTCCGCCTCGATATGCTTTGCAACATACAGTTGAGATTTTTTTTTTTTTCCAAGAACATTTAACATCAACATAGAGCCTTATATCCACAGAAAAGAACTACCAATAATCCATAACACTGTATTAATTAAACTACACCGTGACTCAAAAGTAAAGGACCCAATGAATTTCTTCAATAACTACGGAATGCAATATGCATTGTTAATGAAATTTTAACCACATTAACTCGTATCATTGCCTCATATTTCTGTAAATTATATATTATACGAAGCAATAATCCAAGTTAGTATGGTAAAAAATTATCATGGACTTGGCATATCGTATGCGGAAGTTGTTCAAGAAATTCCTTGGGTCTTTTACTTTCGAGCCGCGGTGTACATATAACAAACGATAATAATCCGATCCTGGAGATTAATTGGTTGGTATTTTTACAATTTAACAAAGCAACAAAATTTCTTCTAGCAACACCATCCAATTAATGAATTAACAAAGAGTGTCCGATAATTAAATCGCTCAGTATTCAGTATTAGATCTTAATATACTGTACAGACTTGACGGATTTCATCAGTGAACAATTCATTCACAAACCATTCAATAAATTCATAACAAGAGCACCAGAGGTAACAGTACTGACTACATTCACTAGAACATATTAACAACAGCACTGCTGGAGAGTAAGAATCACAGAGACAAGACAAACTGATCAGTATCGCCTACAAGCTATTCAAGATCAAATGCTGAGAGAACGTCATAGGTCATAGGACAACAAAAGCATTAGGTAACGAGAGAAACTGGTTAGCTTCAAGTCAGATCTTTGTTTCTAGTAAGAAGACCATATAACAATGCAAACAAAAAACATATTGTTTAGATGCGTTCTTACAGACAGGACCTTCTATGTGCACGTTGCCTATACGTCAAACAGAATCCAGTATATGTACACCAACTACATCAATCTTCCGCCGATATTATAGTAAGAATTGTGTTGTTGTTGTTGTTTTGTTAGCCCCTTGCGAGAAAAATGTGATGCCCAATTTCACCAGCTGATGGAGACCAGTAAGATTCATCTCCTAAATAATCATTTAGGCAGCATTATCGGAACACATCTTTAAAACCAGATAACTGATAAGATATACAACTTGCAATAACAGCGCAAAACACAAAAGTCTAAATCAACAGTTAACAGTATTGTAGATCTCTTTCAGTGCACGCAAGATGTCCCCGCGCAATCCAATAAAATCAATCACCACTTATTTGCAATTCAAAAATCAATATTAATAATTTATAAATACTCATTTACAAGTCTTAAACATTTGAATTGCCAATCCACTGAGATTTCAAAGGTCGAGCAGATTTCACCAGCCACTGATGCCAATGTACTCCTGATCCATGATGATCTAGCAACTGATACCAGTCTACTGGTGCGTTAGACTGGTGCCTACTACTGATCTATAAGTATCTAACCACTGATACCAGTCTACTACAGATCTATGCTGAATACCAAGATCTTTGCTGACTGCATGCAGCCTATGACTGTAACGTTTCACCTATATAAATGCGCGACATATATAAACCAATCAATTTGTTCAAGTTCAACATCAGCCATCGCTGCGAATCAACATTTCTGTTTCGTCGACGACGACACTACAGTCCGTATTATGCGTGACGAGAGACAGTCAACAGAGGGAGCCGGTGGTTACTTGCACTCGCTAGATGAAGTAGACCTTGTCAGCTGCAAGGGAAAGTACAATATCTATTAGTACGCAACAGCAGTGTTACCAAGATGCAGCTATGAACTTCTCCTGTACAAAATATAAAACAAAATTCACTATTAGTAGGCACTTGACAGCCAGCAGTGTAACCACACAACAGTTATGAGCTCTTCCCGTTTCTCAATCATTCAATAGCGATTGCATGTTGATGTGATTGAAAGCATTCAAAGCCTCATCGCATTACAAAGCTATTACTTGGAATACTGCAAAACATGGAATTCATGCTATGCTACTTGGCTATGCATGCTATTGCATGCTATTCTGGTGGTTTTGCTCTTAGAAATTTAGCTGCATTTAATTTTCGCGTTTTTGAAGACTGGCCATTATATGAAGCTTCTGCAGCCTTATTTTGCTCATGAAATTGTGTGAGTTTTGCCGATTCGAGAAATTCGCCAAAATTACATGCACGAGAAAATTTCATGTTTTACAATAACTCCTAAATATTACCAGAAAACCTCACACCTATTAACAATATCTAAATCCTTTCAGGTTTAAAATAGAAATTTGGTTTAAATTTTTACAGCGACAGACAAAAGCGGAACCTTTACTGTCGTCTCCCTGACTCTGTGATTCAGTCGACTCTGCGCTTGGCTTTGATTCCACCGCGCCAGTCGTCGTGGCGGCCATGGAGGGTTCATCATCAGGCTTGGCGAACACAGGGCCCTCGTTGGACGTCTGTCTGAGTGAACCAGACTGCTGCAGCTGTCCGCACAACAGCAACTACAACTGAGCCAAACTGCTGCAGCTGTCCGCAACAACAGCAGCTACAATTCCGCCAGCCTGCTGCAGCTGTCCAACAATAGCAACTACAACTGAACTAACCTGTTGCAACTGTCAGCGCAACAACATCAACTACAATTTGAAATACCGGTCTACAACACAGACATCGTAGGAAAATTCATGCTTTATAGCTTAAGTCATGCGTGCCGATCTGTAGGTCTACAAGCTTCTACTAAACTTTTCTATCAAATTGCTACTCCAATTAAATAAACCGCACACTACTACAATCCTCCTGAGGATGGATCTATAGTATCTATGCTGGTAGGACTGTGCTAGTGGAAAGAGCAGACCTGCTGGAAGTGCGGCCCCTCCTGCGCCAGTTCTTGAAGCAGATCGTGCGTCATCTCCGGAGCATACCTTCAACAGTCAACCACCAATTGTAAACCATCAGAGGAAACATGCTTTGATTACACAGAAACATATAGTAATACAGGTATATCGCCTATCAACAGCGTTAAGTAATATTTAGGCTCAGCCATTTCACCACAGGGAGTAAGGAGCAATTATTTTCAGTTCCATAGTGGTGCAGAAACACTTAAAACTGAAATGGTGACTAGTGCTGATCAAATTGTGAAAAGAAGAAGCGCACAGCTGTCACCCTGTTAATCACTCGACAGTACTAGTAGGAATATGTTTAAAATTTTTTACTACATTCAGCCAGATTATTTTGTGTTTCATGGTGTATTTCATGGTCTTTTCATCTGTATTCTCTTTCTCATGTACTATATTATGTATTTTTTGTTTGTAATTTATGAGGCAATCAATAAATTGTCATTAATTTGCTGCAAGGGGGGTTAGGCATGGGCATATTGCCTTTATGAAGATGTATTCTCTTTATGCTTAGCCAGGTAACTTGACACTCTGTGCATTTATTTCTTGCATGTGTTTATACACGGAAGTTACAAATGTGAATAAATTATTTAATTTTTTTAATTGCTGAGACAAAATTCTTTAAAACTACTCAGCATAGTCCTGTACTTTAAAAGCAAAGATGTTTACTTTGACTCAACTGAAACAATTGTATGACCTGTTAACAATTACATGACCTCTTAAGAATTGACCTTGATAATTGACCTCGATAATTGATCTCGATAATTGATCTCGATAATTGACCTCGATAATTGACCTCCTACAAATTAATTATAATATTTAGTTGCACAAAAAGCACCAGGTGGTGATGGTGGGGCTGATGGCCCCCTCGGGGTTGTCGCTCGGGTCGCCCCCAGGGGGGTCAGAGGTTGAGTCAGCCCCGCAGTCCGCCCCCGACGTATCCTCTGCTCCAAATATGGTCTGCAACGACATCAACAGCTTCCGTTACATGACCTCTGTTATGTCATATGCCCTCTGTCATGTCACATGACCACTGTTATGTCATATGCCCTCTGTCATGTCACATGATCACTGTTATGTCATATGCCCTCTGTCATGTCACATGATCACTGTTATGTCATATGCCGTCTGTCATGTCACATGACCACTGTTATGTCATATGCCCTCTGTCATGTCACATGACCACTGTTATGTCATATGCCCTCTGTCATGTCACATGATCAC
>JAQIWG010001780.1:0-22896 GCA_034695025.1 Chamaedrilus cognettii | reverse complement strand
TTGTGTCACACATGGTCACAGCAACAATGTGTGTCAAAGATGGTCACAGAAACAACGTGTGTCACACATGGTCACAGGAATGGCATTGTGTACTAGCGTTGTGGCTGTTGTTACAGGAATGGCCAGTCCGATAGTGTTCGTTACCGGCAATGCCAACAAAGTAACTGAGGTTGTCGCCATCCTGGGGGACACCTTTAAAAACAGGGTTCGATCTTTCTCTTTATTTATGTTTACGCAGCAAACAGCTACTGAAATATTCGAGAACAATTAAATTTGACTCGATGACGTGTAGGTTTAAAAGTTTAAAGTTATTTAGGCTGTAGATTTACTCTTGCTTGATCGTTAGAGACGCTTTGATCGGGAGAGCAGTGGGCTGGGGAGGGGGTGAAACAGTTATTTTCCCCTTGTAACTCTGGGCTGATTCCAGCATTTGCTTAATCATAGAATTTTTTAGTTTAATTTTCTCTCCCTCGGAAGGCCCTTTATGCTTTCCCTGTTGCCCTTTGTGGGATCAGGGCATGCGGGTTCTGGTGCCCGTGTCTGCAAATAGCCTACCCCTGCCTATGCAAAAAATTTGGTCCTTAAACTGTGAGTGTGTGCGTGTCTTTAAAAGCAAATTGCCTTTAGTGAATAATCGAAAGCATGAGAAACTGAGTGAGAGGAGACATTCAAAAAACAAAATTGAAACATTTTGCGAACTTTGGTGGTTATTAAACCGATATTTATCTTTACGATGATTGGTTGTCCATAGGTGCGAAGTTAGGACATAGGTTTGCCGGAGTTCCAGGTATTTATCTGGATGATGATTGGTTGTCGACAGATCCGGAATGAGGATATAGACTTGCCGGAGTTCCAGGGCGAACCAGACGAGATCTGTGAGGCCAAGTGTCGCGAGGCAGCGCGACACTTCAAGGGCCCCGTGCTCATCGAGGACAGCTGCCTCTGCTTCAACGCGCTCGGGGGCATGCCGGGGCCCTACATCAAGTGGTTTCTCAAGCCCCTTGGGCCCGAAGGTATAAGGAGTGTCAGGGCTTTCTACGCCTGTAGAATGCGAATAATTATTTTTCAAGGTAGGCTGGAGCCCTATAACAAGTGGATTCTCAGGCCCCTTCAGGCCCCTTGAGCCTGAAGGTGCAATTTGTTATAATTGGATTACTGTAAAAACATGAAATCTTTGCTGCTTGCTATTTCACAGTTTTGCCTTAGAAATCTTGCTGCACTGAAGCTTAGGGTTTTTGACGACTGCAATATTAAATATATACATTTGGTTTACATATTTACATGTATAATGTATATGGTTTGTGTAGCACTATTTTCGCGCATTAAATTTTAAAGTTTTACCGATTCACGAAATCCGTAAAAATTACTCGCAAGTCGAAGTTAGGTGTTGTACAGTATTTCATGCTTCTGCCCTGTGCAGGCCTACACAAAATGCTCGCCGCTTTCGACGACAAATCCGCTTTTGCCCTCTGCACCTTCGCCTACCTCGACCCCTCTGACCCCTCCCCGGAGGTCAAACTGTTCCGGGGGCGCACAGAGGGCACCATCGTCGCCCCGCGTGGCCCCCCTAAGTTCGGCTGGGACCCCTGCTTCGAGCCGATTGGTCACGCTCACACGTACGCGGAGATGAGCGCGGAATTGAAGAATAGTCTGTCTCATCGCAGCAAGGCGCTGCAGGCATTGCGGGAGTTTCTTGTTAAGAAGGTGTGATGGGACACGACGGGTCATGTCCCGGACATGACATTAAACTGCCCGGCAGCCCTGCCCCTGCTGCCACCGGATACGGTGGAACCACCACCAGCGACCATCAGCTGGTGAAATGGGGCGTCACTTTTCTAAGCAAGGGGCTGCAACAACAACAACAACATGGGACGCGAATATCTTTTTTGCTCGCCCTTTGGTAGAATAGGAGGGAAAAATATGAAAAATTGCATTTTAAAGTACAACATTAGGTGAACATGAAATAATAGCATTTTAAAGAATTGAAACAATATACACCATTATTAAACCAAAGCTAACCCCCTACTTAATCCTGATCGCAAAGGTTATAGTAATCTAAAACCATACCATACCGCAGTACAAATGAAAATTTTGGAATTGAAAGATAAACTTCTCACAAAATTGTCAATAAATTGTCCGACGGGCGATTTGAACCAACGACCTGCTTATGAATCGAGCACCGCTGTCCCGACACAGCCATATCGTCCTGCTTCGATTTGAAGCAGGACGATAGTTCTATTTTCAGCCTACTATTTTACCAAAGGGTCAGTAAAAATAAATTAGCGGTGAGACGACTGACAAAGCTGGGGGCAATCGTCTGACTTGGCTTAGACAGAAAGCGAGATTGACGTCTGGCTTTGTAGCGATTTATATTTTACATTTGGATCTTCTTTTCTTCTGTTTTTGTGTCTTGTTTTGTAGACATTTAGTTTTAGTTTTATAGTCGGTTGAAGTTGTAGGATGAATATTTTAAAATGTTTACGTTTGCCGTGAACAGTGGTGTATATAGCATGTGTGCCGGTTTTGTGTGCATTAACGATATTTGTTAATGTTCCTAAAAGTGTATATAGATGTAGGATTATGAATCTTTATTGATAGGTAATACACATAATATAGAAACCTGATAACTGCATATTTTGTGTACAATTAGTCATTGTCGACTTAATTATCGATTCATTCATACTTTTATCAAGGCACTTCAAGGTACAATGGCTTCGCAATAGAATAGTAGTAAAGAAGAGAAAAGGAAAAAGGTAGATCAGAGGAATTAAAAATCTACAATTTATTTGGGAAAAACTAGTGTTGCAGCTTGCTTTAAAGATGTCAAACGTTGCTTTTTAACGAAGTCAAACTGTTATTACGCATGCAGATAATTCGCTTTCTCTTTAATAGCATGCATTATACTATAATTAAAGAATAGTTCACAATACGTTTTCATATTTATTTCACATATTTCACAATTCTAAATTTTGACATAATATTAACACAGATCAAAATATAGCATAATTACATAATCATATGTAGCATTGAGTCTATATACAACTTAAAAATTGAGTGCGCAATGAAAGACAATTGATTAAGGCTCGGTTTTCAATCAGGTGTTAAGATTTCAATCTGAGATTTGGATTTGATAAACAAATAGCATGGCGTTAAATAAATCCTAGGTAGAAATTTCAGTGCGCTGATTGAGTGAGATCTTGATCTCAGATAAAAACATTAACGCGTGACTGAAGAACCCGGCCTAAGAGTAGTCTACAGAGCATATAAGTATAGTAGTAACTGTGCTCCGTTCGAACGCTGAGATAATTCTATACTGTTGTGTGAGGTTAAATTATGAACTCTGATTAGTGTGATCATTGATTAAAAAACTGAAATTAAAAAAATTATATCATACAAATTTCATATGATTTGTGAGTAGGCTGGCTTGTGCTGTATTCAAAATTTCTAAAACAATTTCAAAACATCAAGAAACAAACAAATAATTCAATCAGTCCTATCATTTTCAATAGAAGGGGCTCATAGAATTAAAGTAAAGTTTTTGTTTATAATACTTATTATACGAATGCCGCTAATTATAATCCACAAATAGTTTACTACAATAGCGATACACGTTGGCTTAACAGAAATATACCTTTGAGATTTTATCCTGCGTAGAATTTAAAATGCGAGGTGTAACATATGTCCGAAATTTGCTTTCAAAATTAAAATGTATAGATTTTCTAGTCTAAATCGAAAAGGATCTCATTATCAATGAAACTTTTACACAAATTTTGATCGGTCATCAAATTTTAGCAGATATTTTATAAGAAAATTAACATGACATAGCACTAATTTTCTCAAAACAGTCAGATCGGAGGACTTTTCCAAGATCTTCATACCGCTTAAAATATTCAAGCCAACACAAAAATATTCCATCAACGTTACAAACAGGGTTAAGCAATACGCAGCCCTGAAAAAACATGCGTAGCATTACGCCAGCTTCTCGTGAAATAGGCGCGGTGTAACTGCTCAGCCTTTAAAAATCGCAAAGGCCTGCGCTAACATGCATCATAGATGAAAATGGTGGTCAGCACATCAGATGAGGCGTACAATTTGCAAACAACCTTATTTTAGTTGTAGTACCCTTATTAAACTTAAACATAGTTATTAGCTCGCTTCATTAAGGAGTACGATGTTATTCAAAATCAGTGCTCCCAGTTAATATATTTAATACGATTAGTTCGCAATCATTTAAGTAAAAATCGGAATATTTTTTGATATAGTAAAGGCTACCCTAATTAAATTTCAAACTTTATCAGCATCAGTTAAAACATTTTAGTTACAATCTTCTCCATGAGGCAATTCACATAAAAAGTCTGTCATCTGGAAAATATTAGAATAGGCCATAAATTATTATTCGACAGGATTCGTGACAGTTATTATGTACAAAATGCTTTTGAGATCGAAATCAACGAATCGAATCGATACAGTGCAGATGAAATCAACATTCACGCTGGTCCAAAATGTATAAACATTATCTCACGTCTTCCCACTTTAAATCATTGAACTCGAGCAAATATGACTAATTTGCATCGAGCATTTAGCACTGCACATTTATATAACTGCACCATTTCATGTGCATCACTGCACACTAAAATACATCCTAACTGTATATCCAGACCAAAGAATTTGGACTATTATAAACCTAGAAAGGAACTCGTTCAAGCCAAACAGCGGACTAAAAGGGGATTGTCAGAGCTAGGCGGCTTAATGGCAGAATTATTTTTAAACCATGCTGCCATTGGCTGCAAAAACTAGCGGGAATCAGCTTGATTCTAGACAGCCAATAGAAGCCCATCTAACAGTCTATGCCACATCTTGCTGCCTCATGACAATTTCCTTTGTGGTGCCGTGTGCGCCAGCAGCTATATTACCGGTGTAGCCATTCTAGGTATATGGTAGTCTAATTTCTTGGATCCAGAGTTGCCTCAAGACGCGCAACGCCACAGTGTGCGAAAAGATATAAGATAACGCTGTTTTTTGGATCATCATGTAGTGCTAGAGAGATCAAAATTCAATTAAATCACATTCCTGCCAGATGAAATCAATGTAATGCCAAATGAAAAATAAATCACATAATAAAAATTAAGTAAAGTGCGAAAAGTGCCTAAGCAACCAGCCACTGTGCTAGAGCAATACCTTCTGATGCCGAAATAGACCGAAAAATTCTGGAATAAAGATCCACACCAAATTTTGACGAAATTTTACTCAAAACAAAGCAACACAGGATTAAAAAAATTTGCTCGTATTCCAGCGACACTGAACACCTTTTGCCTGAAGAGCAAAACATAAACTTTCACACTGACCAGTTGAAAGTTTATGTTAAATCACATGAATAGGTGTCAAGGAGGAGATGAAGATCGAGACATATCCTCGACCAATTGGCATGTGTGAACCACTGTTAAATCCTGATTTCGTGATGATTCAAGCAGTGCCGATTCGTCACTGTACAACTTTGTGAAAACATAAAATTAAGCTTCTCAGCGCTAAGAATAGCAAGCGAAAATTTGCATTATTGTAAAACATGAAATTTTTGCTGCATATTATTTTGGCGGCTTTGCCTCATAAATTTATCAACAGGTCATTTTTTATTTTTGAGCCTCTGATAGATCTCAGATGTTTTTTGATAGCCTCTGCAGCGTTATTTTAACACACGTAATTCTTGTGAGCTATGTCCATTCAAAAAATTCTCCAAATTACATGCAAGCGAAAATTTTAAGTTCAACAGCAGTGCACCAAGTGAATGTAATCACATTTTTTCCAAATCTTAATGATGAATGCACTGAATGATTCAATAAGTCACTATCTCTCATCTCCAACTTCATCCATACAATCCTCATTGAGACCTGTCACATCACTCGGCGATCCTAAATCTTGCGAAACTGCCCCAACGCTCCCACCCACACTATCACAGTTCAACTCCGTCAATCGCGATTCGCCCAATGTTTCTGATTCATCAACCGACTGATCCGCTTCGACAGCGGATCGATCCGGTTGGGCAGCGAATAAATCCGTTTGTTCAAGAAATCGATCGGATTGGTCGACCAATCTATCTGACTGTTCAGCCTGATTTGATTGGTCGACCGTTTGGCTGCGTGTGTGTTCATCTGAGGTCAAGGTTACGTTTGACCCCACGATGAGATAACTGGCGACCTCTAGCCCTGGATCGTCTAGCCACCGCGCCAAAAGCTGCCGCACAGCCGCTTCTTCTTCTGCCGCCACGTTTCCCCGCTCCACCGCTGAATTCCCCCTCCACCGATTCCCCGCCGAGCTCTCTTCCGTTTCCGACGTTCCGTTTGAAGTTCCTGACGCCCGATCGCTTTCCAAGGAAGAGTTTCCTGCGCTGCTTCCGGAATTTTCTGCTCGATTTCGCGCGATTAACGCATCTCGATTATTTTCCGCAAATGCCCTTCCAATTCCCGTCGCACCAGAAGCCAGTCTTGTCCCCGAAGGCGTACGGTTTTGATTCGCGTCGCTTCCGGTGTTAACCAAGGCTTGAGGAGGGTTCCCCGAGGGTCGTATGTCCCCCTGATGCTGCGGAGTTGGGGACGTGCCCCTCGCCGCCTGGGCGCCCCCCAGGGCGGCGTGGTGGACAAGGATTCGGTGGAGTTCGGCGTATCGGAGTACGGCGGGGAGTTCGTAGTGGTGGAAGAAGTACACCATCGCGTGCTGAGGCCAAATAATAGTGACAAATAATGACAAGTTACTATTGTTTACCAATACTGTGGGCCAGAAAAAATCATTTTTGACCCACACTGTATATGATCCTAACAGAGCATGTATGCTATAAAGTGTGGCACTGTGAAACCTAACCCTAACACTGTATATAATTCTAGCAGAGCATGTATGCTATAAAGTACGGCACTGTGAATATGACATCTTAAAACTACTGGAGTAAAACTCTAAACTTTAAAAGTTTTCTTACTCAAGCACTCGAAGAAGAAGACATTGCATGCAACACCAGAAGAAGAAGACATCGCATGCAACATCAGAAGATGGGGACATTGAATGCAACACCAGAAGGGGACATCGCATGCAACACTGGAAGAAGAGAACATTGCATACAACACCAGAAGAAGGGGACATTGCATACAACACTGGAAGAAGGGGACTTGAATGCAACACCGGAAGAAGACATTGAATGCAACGCAGGAAAAAGAGGACATTGCATGAAACTGTTAAACACGCATACACACACTCACGTGTTGTGGCCGCATTCCCCATTAACACAGGGGTAGGCCATTTGCAGCCACGATCATCCGCCCTCCACTGCATCCTATCCGTCGCATCCTCACGTTTCAGTTTTCTAGCCTTCATATCCTTCACTGTCAAGCTTTTCCACATCGTTTCCAGTCTCCCTACACATCTCTTCCCAGCTACCTCATATCCGTACATTTCCGCACCCAATCATCCAATTCCTTTCTCAAAACATGCCCCAGCCATCTCAGTCGGTTTCTTCTTACGACCTCCCCCACTGCCTCCAACCCCATTCTAGCTCTCAGATCGGCACTATACTTCCTCTCTTTTAATGACACATCACTCATCCACCTCACCATTCTCATCTCTGTCCGCTCAAATCGGGCCTTTTGATCGGCCTTCATTGTCCACGTCTCACTACCATATATCATTGCACTTCTTACACACGCTTCATATACCCTTCCTTTCAGCTTCAGCGATATCTACTTTCCAATTAGAATTGGTGAGAGCTCTCAAAACTTCCCCCATGCGCATCTTGTCCTCATCACTTTTGCATGAAACAGTCAAAGCATTCAAAAAATCCAATCAGTTAATTGGCCGGTTTGGATAAAGCAGGTCTTTATCCAAATGTAAACAAAACGAAGTACTAACCGACACAAAACGACATCATACTGGGCGGGCAATGAAGACACAGAGAAAACAAAGAACAGACAGAGGACAAAGAATAGAGAGAAAACAAAGAACAGAGAGAAAACAAAGAATTTTACACTCTTAGGATTAATCATAGAAGAGGAGGCCAAGTGCAGAGCAGACATATCAGAAAGATTAACACTGGGCGGCTGAGCTGGGCTCAACTGGAGCAGAGTTTAGTGTGTAGCGTTTTGTATGTTTGTATGTATGTGTATATTTTATGCATAGTGTCTTTGTTTGTACCTGTATGAAGAGCCAGGACGTGAGCATAGCCATGGTGCTGAACTGTCCCTGGAAGCGACAGTGGTACGCGTAGAACAGGAAGTGGTACAGAAAGAAGAACCTACGCGCACACAAAACAACACATAAGCGTTTTGCACGAATCACCGCTCTCTTTGAAGGTACTTTTACTCAATCTATAAACAACAACACCTCACATCAGTCACATTTCGACCCCTTAACGCGCCGCTAAATTGGAATTGAGAAAAATGTTCGTTGATGCAGAACCCAAAAATAGATTGACCACGCGGTCAATCGAGTTCTTGATGGATCTCAGATTGACCGGTAAAAAGTTGCACGCGCAGAATTCTCTTGACGACAAAAGTCAGTTTTAAAATAGAAAAATTGTATACGAGAGACATTCAACTAAAAGCAATATCCCTTGTAGATCAATAAGAACAAAATAGTTGTAATGGTGCCCGCACACCTTTTGGTCAAAACGAAGGAAGTTCACCGTGGCGTTCGTTTGACCGAATAGGCGCGGTATTGCTACTTGTGCGCGCTGTTGGTCAAACGAACGCCAACCGCCGTCGTTAAGGTCACTTTGACCTTAACAAAAAGAAAGCTGCGTGCGACATTCGTCGTTAAGGATCACGACGTCAGGTCTGCGCGTCAAGACAAACGACTGCAAGCAGTCGGCAGCTCGACGAGTTCTCTACGGACTTGAGTCTTTAACGACAAAACTTCCTTCGTTTTGACAAAAAGGTGTGCGGGCGCTTTAAGAAAGGTGACCATGTAAGCAGATCTAGTTGTTAGAAGGAAAAAGAAGTTTCCCCTTCTTTAGTCGCTTACATTGCATACATGTCACATTTGAATTTAAAAAATCATTTCCATTTCAATTTCCATTTCACTTTGACTAAATAATTTTAGCTCAAAACTTTATTTCAACTCAAAAACTCTCCATTCATAATCTTCACATCCCCCAAAATATAACAATTTCAATTCCAGTATTAATAATCGTTAACAGAAATGCCATAAACTCGCCCGGGGCGCTCCGGGTCGCCGTTTTCCCTGGCCGCAGAGGGGACGCACCTGAGGAAGTAACGTCGGCTGATGGGGGTGTGGCAGCAGATGGCGTCGTACTGGTCGGTGAGCCAGACCGTGAGGATGACAAAGAAAGCTGTCGACTCCTCCGTGAATATACGCGACATCAGCGTCTCTACACCTGCGCGGTGCGAAATAGCGCGCGCTTTACACCTTTATTTGACGAGTGGCGCGGTACTGTCTGACACCTTTAATTGACTCGTACAATTTATTTTGTTATTTTAAATTTTTTGCAGTTAGTGTGTATCGTGTAGCCTAGCACAAAGAATATATACAGTCCGGTTCTGTGCAAGAGAGCCGACACAGAACCGATCCTCCTTCTTTAGTCGCCTTTCACGACTCATCCACGAAGCTTTGGGCTGCAAGTCAATCTTTGTTCCCCAGTCTGCAGGGGGTTCGTACAAAGAATGTCCGCAAAAAGAAGTACACAGCATCTGAATTGTCAGATTATAGTCAGTCAGTAAGAAATTTAATTTAAAAACTAAATGCTAAATATCCCCTGCAAGCAGGGGAACAAAAAAGTAGCTTGCAGCCCACAGCTCCCCGGGCGAGTCGCAAAAGGCAACTAAAGACATTGCAATTGACCGTTCTCATTTGAGCCCTTACACAAAATTGCGTCGACTAGATCGATAACTTGGGTAAATTTAGAACATATGAATTCAAACTTAAATCAATTAACCAACCCAAAACTAATGAAACTTTCAGAGAGCAGCACTAACAAAAATAAACTCTTGAGGGCAGCGTTACCAATCGACAACAATTGAAACTTTGGGAGAGGAGTGTTACCAACCGACAAGCGCCGAGACGGCGATAAGAAGTTGAGCGACGGGGAACGTGAGAAATATTAGGCGATTGAACGCCTGAAGAACCTCGACTGCAAGAACACAAGAACACAAGAGAACGTGATAAACTGTGAACCAAAGAACCACATGTGACAATCTGAAATTGTGGCAGATTTTTGATCATACTCTTTCAATGAAAGAAATGAATGACAATAAACTGAGTGATGTTAACATATTTAACACCCGCGAAAGCTCAATTAATAAGAGAATTAGAAGAAACTAAATTTTAAGAAATCGCATCAGATTCCAAATAATGTTATATTGGCGCGTTCAGCTTGCATTTCTTACAACAATCTCAGCCATACAAGTGTGACACGAAGTAAATAAAAATCTCAGAAAAAAGAATAGCTACCGATAAAACTGAAGATTTGATGATGTGAGCAGCGCAGCAGCATGGATACAGACAGCGTCTGCACGTAAATACGATACAATTAAAATGACGAAATTAAATGCGAATATTTAGTTCCGCCTAGGGAGGGAGGGGTAACCAGCCGAGGCTGGGGAGATGGAGGAGCCAGTTTCTTTGATGCCTGGTCTCCTAGGCCTGGCGTTAGTTGGGCCTAGATTCGCGCGTGACGGGGCTCCCGCAGACTCTGGACCAATGTCATCGTCTCCTTCTTTGGTCAAGTGTCTGCTTAATCACTGCTCCCCCTAAAGGCCGATCAGTCTCCCAATGTACCCTCGTGAAGTCAGGGCACGTGATGGCGTGTGTCCGTGGCTGCAAGCGTCCAATCTGTGCTAGCATGGAAAAATAGATGAGAAAAATAGATGGGAAAAATAGATGGGAAAAATAGATGGGAAAAATAGATTGGAAAAATAGATGGGAAAAATAGATGGAAAAAATAGATGGGAAAAATAGATGGGAAAAATAGATGGAAAAAATAGATGGGAAAAATAGATGGGAAAAATAGATGGGAAAAATAGATGGGAAAAATAGATGGGAAAAATAGATGGGAAAATAGATGGGAAAAATAGATAGGAAAAATAGATGGGAAAAATGAAAATGATGATGATCATGATGATTAATTGCATAAAATTTAAGAATAGAAATTGATTAAGAAGTGGGCGATTAAAAGAAAACACAGCTAACAAAAAGATTTCAAAAGATATGAAGGATTACATAGAGGGCGATGAAGAAGAGAAATTGTTTACGCAGAGGGTGATAGTAAAGTTAAACCGTTTACAAAAAAAGAACAAAAAGAGAAAGTGCTTGCGAACGGTAAAAACAGCTCACAGAGAATGAGATCGAGAAAAAAAAGCTTACAAAGCAAATTATGAGAAGCAAATGCATAAACAGAGGATTATAAGACGGAGGAAATAATTATAAAGATGGTCATGAGGAGGAGATCATCCACCCACCCACAACAGGATCAAGAGGACTGAATGCTTACAAAGAGGACTGTGAAGATCAGAAAATACTTACAAAGAGGATGATCACAAGGAGGAAATGCTTACAAAGAGGATGATCATGAGGAGGAAATGCTTACAAAGAGGATGATCATGAGGAGGAAATGCTTACAAAGAGGATCATGAGGAGGAAGGAGAAGAGGTAGGTCCAGCGAGTCTCTGCCTCCGGACGACTGACAAACTTGTAATGCGCGCCGGTGTCAATGTTACAGGCATACCCTGCACACACACCTAAACACCTACACACACATACGCACACACACACCTTAGGGATCCAGCTACACACAAACTTGTAGTGCGCGCCCGTGTCAATGTTACACGCATACCCTGCACACACACGTACACACCTATACACACATACGCACACACACACACCTCAGGGATCCAGCTACACACAAACTTGTGCACGCCCATGTCAATGTTACACGCATACCCTGCACAAACACGCACACAAGGGATCCTTCTACGTATACACACTATAAAAACAAAAAAACACACACTGTGTCACACCAAGCGCGCTCATCCTGCAGATAGAAACACACAAGGCAGAGACATCTGTATCTTTTCATGTTTCAAGTCGTTTCATAAAGATTTCATAATTTGATGAAGATTTCAATTTTCATAAAGATAAAAAAAATTACTCAGCAACCTATGCTGTTAAACACGAAATTAAACACGCATGCCATTTTGGCAAATTTCGCAAATCGGTGAAACTCGTGAAAATGACATGCGCGAAAATAGCACTGCAGTAGCTGTATGTAATGGGCGGTCCTCAAAACGCAAAAATTACATACAGCCAAATTTCTGAGACGCAAAAACCGCCAAAGAAACACGCTGCAAAAATGTCACGTTTTACATTAATCGATGCAAAGGCACTGAAACAGAGAGGACTGAAAGGACCCGCACATCTACAGACTACTTCACCAAAAGCCCAACGGCATGATTTCCTCAATGTTCCTAGATGTTCCTTTCACACCAAAGTACATGGTGCCAGAAGCAAAGGCAGACCAGGACAAAGATAGATCGACAACATAGCGGAGGAACAAAACGGAATGTCAATGAACAATGCCATAAGGGCGATGTCCGATCGAGACGCTTAGAGAGAGCTCATTCAGCCCCATCGTCACTCACAGAGCTGACAGACGGACAAAAAGAAGAAGAGAAGATGATTTCCTAGAGAACGCAACATAACAAAACCGATCAAAGCCGGTTACTGTAGGGCAGCGGTGGACGCACCGGAGCCGGGGGTTGAGAGAAGCTGGAGACTGGAGAGAAGGACGTCGTCGTAGCCGAGGAACTCCTGGAGTAGGAACCGACTGAAACCATTCCCCATGCACTCAGAGCTCGCCGGGTCTACAAACAGCACCAGCGACTAGTGAACCGTCTACAGACAGCCAAAGCGAATAATGAACCGTCTACAGACAGCCCCAGCAAATAATGAACCGTCTAAGGACAGCACTGTTCACTACTAATGTGCCATTTACCCACACACTGCTGACTAAATATTGAGCCACCGACAGCATTCGAGAGAGAACTGAAAGGACCCGCACACCTACAAACTACTTAACTAACCAACCAACTGTGCACAGATATTGGAATTCATATATAATTTTTAAAAGAAGGGAGGAAAAAAGTGAAGAATACCCACTTACCCAGCACTACGTGCATTATGGAGGTGCTGAGTCTCTAAACAGGATATACCCAAATATGCCCAGCACAATACCATACAAATCCATATATATACCCAGACATACCCAGCACTACGTGCATCACGGAGATGTTGAGTCGTCGACGAGTCTTAGGCGATAGCTGAAGGAAGCCAAACTCGGATGAGTACTCGAATATATGAAGATCCTCGTAGAACACTGACCAACACAACCAGACAATTGCGCGACAATGCAACACACACAGAAGCCTTACAGTTGTCCATTAATCGTTAACAAAAAAGTACCCTGAAAAGTATCACTAATCAGGCTTGTATCACTAATAAGGCTTGTAATACCAATAACGATCATACTATTAATAAGATGTCGATAAAAGCCACCACGTGCAGTAACACACTACAGAACGGTTCAGTGCTTGGGGCCAACCGCACCCCTTTCCCGAACCGCCTCTTAAAAAATTGAGTTCATGCAAAAGCCTCAACAACAACTTTATTACGACCAAGGACAATACCACCCACTGAGAGCGGACAAGCGTTTCAAGTCGACGAGAACGAGTCTGGCCCTGCGCGCCACACGCTCAAGTTGCCCGTGGACCCATGTGCCGTCGCCCTCGCCGCTCTTCGTGTCGTTCGACTCTAAGACAACTTCAGATTTCGCTTGCGCCTCTTCCTTTTCTATCTCCACACGAAAACCTGCAACAATGCGAATCACATGACTATATATCAGCAGAATTAAGCTGATTCTATCAATCGCGGCCTAATATGGGAGAAATTTCTCTAATGTATCACCTGTGTTCAAGACGCGTGAGACTTTAAATTTAATTCTTCAATGCTCAGCAGAACCACAATAATTACTGTGCGAAGTCTGCCGCGCTAATGCGCGATCTTACTCTCTCCTGCTTTCAAAATAGCAACACATCTTGTACACAGGCAGCCACCACCTGTGCTTCATTTGAAAAATTTATTGCATATTAGGCTGTGGATAGGATTGCCAGAATTTTGTAGTATCATGATCGCACAGCTGCACTGCAATTAAATGAGTAATCTTCATCGCAATATAACATAGTACAATATTATTTGTAAGAAAATAGCCAAATGCAGCACACCAAATGCAACAGCCCTATTTTACTGAAGAGAAATCATTTTAAAATTTTCAATACTACTCCACGTATCGGACATCCTGGAGTTGTTGTACACGCTTTGACATACTTTAGGGTCTTGTTCCACGATGCATATTTTGCATGCAGATTTGCATGCATGAAAAGTTTGTAATTCAAATACAAACAGCGAGCTAACGTCACAACGTAATTGACTGCAGCCTACCGCTGCGAGCCGACGAGCGGCGCAGCAGTCAATGGAATTGTGACATCACTTCGGCACTTGCAGTTTAGTTATAAACTTTTCAAGCATGCAAATTAGGCATTGTTGAATACTTAGGGCTAGTTTATCCAACAGGAATTCGCGTAGTTCAGGATTTAGCATCTAGCTAATGGTTGGGTTAACGGTCTTTGGATTTCTCCAACAACGATTAAGCAAATTGCAGATTTAATTAAATCCATGATTTAAATCCATCAATTTCAGGGTGTTAGCCTATAGGCCTATATTCACGTATTTATCATAAAACAATTACCAGAAAGGATTTAGATTGAAAAACCTAATGGCATAAATCTGCGGATTAATTATAATCAATGGTTAACTAACCATTGATTTAGCTAAAAATAAATCAGAGTTGGAAAAACCAAGGGTTAGCCCAATCGTTAGCGCATCATTGAGCACAATCTAGAACGCAACCTGTTAAGTTATAAACACACCGGCCCTGTCGCGATGCAGGTATTCGCGTCGGTACGACTCATCGAGTCCGTAGTCTGGTGCCGCGTCTCTCAGCACCTCCACTCTGAGCACCCCGCCCCCACGGGGCCAAAGGTTGTGCACCGGGGCCAGGCAATCCGCCGGGCTTCGGACAAATGCAACGTGAATGAAGAGGAGTACGAAGAGGGAAAGGAGGGCCTGAAACCAGAGCGAGGGAATATAGCAGAGCCTGAAACCAGAGCGAAATATAGGAGGCCTGAAACAAAAGCAAGGGAATATAACAGGGTCTGAAACCAGAACAAGAGAATATAAAAGGGCCTGAAACCAGAGTGAGGGAATATAGCAGGGCCTAAAACCAGAATGAAGTAATATAGGAGGGCTTGAAACGAGAGTGAGTACAAATTCAATGTTAAAATTTACTGATCATTAACTACAGTACCGAACAACGCAATTGACTAACATCGCAAATTTGAATTTATTCAGTAATTCGTCATTTAATCCATGAAACAGCATAATTCAACGATCACTTGCAATACCTTTGCCTAAATAATCTTGATAAAACATTTAATTTTGCACAATTAACATATCGTATAAAAAGCAGCCAGCCAACCTGCGCTAGAAGCGTGAATTCGATGACGCGCTGGAGTGTCCTGGGCACAGACCGTGCGTACGCCAGGGCCGCGCGGTGAAAAAGCGCGTGAAACAGCTGCTCGCGCACAAACGCGCCCGGCCCGCCGCCCCCCACCGGCGCCGGACCTAGTCTGCGCACCCGCACGTGAACATGGCCCGTGGCGGCTGCAGCGGCCTCCTGTGATACTTCCGAAGGTGGCGGGGCAGCGGGGGGTGTCTCGGGGGGCTGTCGGGGCGGTTGATGCCCCTCGGCGGGGGTATGGTAGTTGTGGAAACCGTTCTGAGGCACCAGAAGTTCGCGCGTTTCGGACGAAGGAAGCGCGGGGGCGTGCGGTGAGGCTTGAGCTGCATTTAATGCGTTTGATGTCGGACTGTCTTGTGTATTTACAAGGGTATTTGATGTTGCATTCATGGCCATAGCCTTTCTGCTGAATTTGTACTCGAATTAGTGGTTTGAAGTAAGCCGACTGGTCGAACTTGCTGTTGCACACTTATACACACCTATTACTTACAAGTTATGGGCTAAATGTTTTATATATCTGTCTTGTATAGACCCAAATATATCTATTTGGGTCTACTCAGGCAAACCTGCAACTGGGAACTAAGTTTATACAGCCTATTAAAATCTCCCCAACCTACTATCCTCCTAAATACTACGCCTAAGTCGTGGGATCAGCTAGAATCGTCGCCGTTCGTTTCGCCTGTACCAGAAATCCAAATATGTGCGAATCGTCGCCTAGAACAAACTCCAATTATCTTAGGGTTATGGCTGCTTTAGGGTCAGCAAGTTCGGGTTAGGGCCGCGCTAGGGTAAGGGCTGTGTTGGGTTAGGTTATGATTCAGTTAGAGTTTGACTGAATTTAGTTCAGATACATGAAGGCGACTAAATGATTCATCTGACAGAAGACGATTCGAACGGCGACGATATAGACCGCACCCTCCTAAATACTAGGCCTAAGTAATATCTAACCTGCAGAATAAAATTATCACACCAAGATTTATTTATATCCAATTTATTTCAAAAGACTGCTTCACGGTAGCCTTAGCTTACAAACGATTTCAAAGCTATACTTTGTTCTTGCAGAAAAATCTTCTATAGAGCTTGTATATGTAGGCTTCTGTAGCTGCCGGATCGAACCTATTTCTTCCTAATAATGCAAATTTGACGAATAGTTTATTTTTTGACGAAAAAAAGTTTATTTACTGCATGCTAAATTCTTTTCCACGCAGGATATCCCACAATGCTCTGCGCAGCCCTAATTATAGGACCTAAAGACTAATTTGACTGTATTACTATATTTGACTATATCTAAACAAATGGTAACCCTCATAACTGCACAATGGGCCCCCTTCAGAACCGTACGAGAAATTGATGGAGAAGGTAAGAATAGGGCTTCTCAAAAAATTACCATACATGAAAAACAAATGGTTGACTCGGAGGGCTTCCCAGAGCCATGGGCCCGCCCTCTCAGAATGGAGGCACCGGGAGCCTTTACCTCTGCCCTGCACACATGGCTTATTACCTCATTGGTTTTGCTGCATTATAGTAAAGAAAAATGATGAAAAAGGCTTCAAAATACGCCATCTTGCTAATGCATTTTAACTAAAATATCTGATTAGGGGTCGCACAAGTCGCAATGTCACAAAGTAGCAAAATCTCAAAGTCGCACAATGCATTTTGACTAAACTATCCAACAAAGGGTTCAATCGAATTATTGATGTGGCCAAATCACATTAATATTCAAATCATTTCTGGCGCAGCAGCAGCTGCTACATACAAACCAAAATGCAACATGGGCTTCAAATAATGCCTGGATCACTATAGTATTCGAAACGAATAGAGCCGCAGTTAATAATCATATTGAATAAATTTGCATAGAACATTGCTTTGACAAGTACAGGACGGTCTAACTCTCTATGCTACAGACCAGCTTCAATAAAGTTTGGTTGGGATTGAATACCAGTCTAAAGCCTTGAATGTAAAATAAACTATCCAATCAAACCAAGAGTGACATCATTGCTTTGACACGGACTTTAAAATTTTCTCAAAGTTTATTTAAACTAGTATTACTCAGCTACGCTTGTTCGCAGATGCAATTTAAATGGATAATATTCATGAGAATTACATGCAAGCCTACATTATGATATCAAATTTTATCCTCCACTGGCTACTAGGATGCTATAACAGCCTGGTCCTATTGCAGACAGGGTCTGGTTTTGGGCGGCATCGGCTGCAGAATTGGGGTTATAGGAACATTCTCCCAGCGATGTCCCTGAAACCAAACAACAACATCCTACCATTAACCAGATCATGCCCCTGAACTCGCGAGTGTAAAGATGGATCAGTCTAAAATCGCCAGAATCATCTTTAAAAAATCAGTTTGTTTCGTTTTCTGTTTTTTTTTAGTCGAGGAACTGTTTGTAGCACAAAGACTATATGCAGTCCGGTTCTGTGCAAGGAAGCCCGCACAGAACCGCTCTCCCTTCGTCAGTCACCTTTTACGACTCGCCCGGGTAGCTCTGGGCTGCAAGCCAACATCAGTCTAATAAAACATTTATCAAATGGGCCTACATTAGTCTTAAATCGTCAACTTCTTTATTTTCTAATACCGTCTAGCGATTCAAGCCTGTCCATCTATAATTGGGCGGCGTGTCTAGATTAAGAATTAACCAACGTGTCTAGATTTAATAATTAAGGAGCTAGATTTAATAATTAAGCCAGGTGTCTAGATTTAACAATTGAGCGGTGTGTTTAGATTAAAGCATTGCTCAGTGGCAAGTACTGACGGGGAACTTTGTTCCGTCAGATCTGTTGCACTGCATGGAGAGAGGCGCCGTGTCGTAGAATGACGCGAGCAGCGCGACGTTCATGGGGGTCCAGCGGATCGACCGGTAGTTATCGGACACGCCGCTTGCATTGTTCGTCTTCTCGTCCTGATACCTAGCGCACAGACAATCGACTTAAATGGACACTCCAGCCATTTTTGTGGGCGAGCAAAGAGCCTCAAAATTATGTTAACTTTTACCGTAAGTAGGCTTTTACCGTAACGAAACAACTGCTTTGTTGCTTTTCGTTGCAAACGACTCTGACATAAATTGTATACATGCGCCACCGTCGGTAGCGATTACAATCATAAACCGTAGCTCATATACATCATATCATAGTGCCTTTAGGCCTAATACCATGGGGTATCAAGTGGTCCCTTAATCATTTCTTGTTTTAGTTTACATATTTTATTTTATTTTTATTGTGAGATAAAATATCGTCACCATGTCTCCAATTCAATTCACTTCCGGTCGGAAATAGTTACAGAATAGCAACATTTTTACGTGTTTGCACACGTTCGTTTTAGCTCGGAGTGTCCCTTTAACATCTAGCATCCCCAGTAAGGCAAGACGTCTATATATTCTGTACGCCCGGCTAAGCAAAGTTCTTGCTGAGGAACGGAATTTAACGGCAGCCCTTCACTGCCATTCGAAAAACATGCAATATGTTTATAAATTACAAACTAAACAAATTAATTTCGAGAAATAATGACGTTAAATTGAATTCGCCGTGGATAAAAATAATTTTGCTCGAAATCTACGGCGTCACCTTTATTTAATGACGTCGCGTATTAATTTAAATGGACCAAACAAAATGCTTCTTTGAATGGCGGTTATGGGCTGCTGTTAAATTCTCCGCTAAGCAAAGGTAAAGGTAAAGGTGAGAACAAAGGTACTTCTATAGAATCCACCCCTAGGCTATCTGTAGAGGCGTAGGCTTATATAAATGTAAACCATATATGCGCTATAGTTTTTTCGTCCTGATACCTACCTCACAGACAATCGACTGCACATCTTATCTGTGTATCATCAAATTTTCCGTTTTTTTCGTCAATTTTTTTATGCTTGCACAGTTTCGACTTCTGTGACCGCGGACATACGCTACGCTCTCACGTGTCCTGACCCCACGAGGGTACATTGGGAGACTGATGGGCCTTCAGCGCGAGGAAGCGATTACGCACGCAACCCCTAGTCGGATATTTTTTTAGCTAAAATGCATTAGCAAGACCGCACTACTTTGAAGCCTTTTTCCTCATTTTCTTCACTATAATTCAGCAAAACCAATGAAGTATTAACCCCTTGTCAGACATTTTTTCAAAATGCATTTTGTGACTTTGCGACTTTTAACCCCTAGTCGAATATTTGGGTCAAAATGCATTAGTAAGATCGTGCTATTTTGAAGCCCTTTTTAATCATTTTTCTTCACCTAGTGCAGCAAAACCAATGAGGTATAAACCAATTAAGGAGATCCGTAGTCGCTGGAACGGCGACTTGATCCTACGTCTCTGGATTCCCTGTCCGACGCCTTAACCACTACACCACAGCGCCTCACTGTAGCGTCATATTTAATCATCATACTCAGTCATATTTTAAGTAATAGAATAGACTATAGGCCTACTTGCTTTTGGGTTAATGCCATGCTGCCGTGACTTACGCGTTTAAAGACATCATTTTGAAATTTTGTGACTGGAACTGAGTGACTGACTGGTGGAGGAAGGTGAAGAACTGATAGAGGGCGCTGGTCGTGACGGAGCTCTTGCAGACCTCGAGGTCGACGAGGGGGTAGTAGTGAATGTAGTTAACGCACATCTCGTCCGTGATCGCAGACCCGCCCTAGGCACAACCACGCACCTAATACATTACTTCTTGAAATTCTGGCTTTGATGGCGTTCACATTTTAATATCATTCGAATCACAGCGTGTAAAATGAATACCACTTAGGCTACACCATTAGCAACTCATAGGATGCATAAAATATTGCCGTCGCTTCATCAATTTTAATTTGTCTCCTTCTTTAACTATGCGTTTATTTGTAGGGTAGGCGCATCACTTTCTCGACAAATAGGCCCCTATTAACTAATAAAAAATACCGTTGAACCATTCCTTTAAAAATTTTTAACTTTAAAAGTAGTGTACTAAATAATTCAATTCGTAATCATCATCACAATTAGGCGTAAAGAACCACGAGAAATCGTTATCCACTACGGCTATTTAAAATTTAAACGTCTGTTAATAACCATTGTTTGAGGATCATTCGCGGAGTCCGTAGTCGCCTAATTACAAGACGAGGTTCTCACAAACTGGGCTATTTGACATTTTTTATCAAAATTGCAATAAATCTAGGCTATATGTTTGTACACTCACCAGAGTTACGTTTCTTCTTTCCACAGTACGATCCAAGCAGGTGGTGACCAGAGAATCGCCCTGGTAAAACCATTCCAGGCTTTCTTAATGTTCTTCACAAAACTGAACTATTTGTTGCAAAACACCATTTAATGTTTGCTTCTCTATAGGCATCACTTTAATACATAACAGCAATAAAAGTTCATTGCAAAGTACAAACGACTACAGCTTAAAAGTAAACCATCACGTTGAAGTAATTAGAACGTTGAAAAGATTGCAAATGAAGAAAAGATAAACAATAATTGAACACATAATTATGAATGAGGCGCCCGTGCACAGGGTAGTTCCTCCTACAGCTGCTTTTAAAAAGTATAACACATCGTGCTCAGATGCGAGTTAGTGAAAAGCCGCTGCTGACCGGGAGGACGTGGACTTGACGGGGCAGCTTGCGAATCTCCTGGTAGTGGGGACTGAAGTGGTTGTCCCTGTTCAGCTCGGCCAGCTCCATCCCCGCGCGGTAGTGCTTCGTGAAGGCGGCGCGCCCTGTCAGGTGCGTGTGCAGTTGGGAGGCAAACACGCGAATGCCGTCCGCGGGCAACGCCTGTGGAAAACATCGGGCCTCCCTTATGGTAGAGTTACATCAGATCGTCAGGCTGGATTCGCTGAACAGCTGGTAGCACGATGACAATGCGCGCAATGGTCAATCCTCAGTAAAATGTCAGTGACAAGCAATCGTGCCGTCGTGTTAGTAGCATAATTTAAATCTAGCTTAAATCAGCCAAGTTCTATGGTGACCACAGGTTTGTCATAGGGTCTAACTATTAGACTAATTGCTGTATAGTTTGACTCCACAGACAATCACTTTCCTTTTTTTAACCATCCTACATTTCCCCCCAAAAAAATTCAATTATGGATGTTTTTGTAATTATTGGAGTTCTGTGAATAAAAACAACAACAACAACAAGTTACGGTGATGCATTGAATACTCACTGCCTGAGTGCACTCTGGGACGCAGTACCCGACGAGCTTTGCTATTGGTTGGAGCGGAGGTAGCGCCATCTTGTCCGTGTACTCGAGTCCAAGCTCCATCGTGCCTGCATCGTAGCGTCGCAGCTGTCGCGTGACGTGAAACCGCAGACCGGAGCTATCGACCACCCCTGAGGACAACGCATCGCGCATGGCATTGTGGACACTTAAGGAGGCAACAATCTTCTGATATTGTCGATTTCAATGCCACCAGAGGCGGCGCTACGAGGGGGCTAACCATAGTCCCCCCAACTCAGAAACTTAGTCCTCCACAACTCACAAACCTAGCCCCCCGCTTTTGAGGTGCCTCCTGTTTTAAGTTACTGAATGCCACCGTTCTGGACAGAGCATTTCAGAAAATGGACTAATTCGTTTCTAAAAATTTTCCAGTTTCACCTTCAGAATTCTCAATATAGGCTCTTAAAATGTCTAGATTGGGCAGCGTTTGCTCACAAAAAGATCTATTCTACGACAATTTTTCGAACAACATTAAAGTCCTAGGGTGGATTCTATAGACGTACCCTTACGCCCGGCTGAGCAAAGTTCTTGCTAAGGAACGAAATTTAACGACAGCCCTTTGCCGCCGTTCAAAAAAACTCGCAATAATATTTATCAGCAAAAAGTAAAATAAAAATTTCCACAAGAAATTAGGTTAATTTGAATTCAGGTTAAGCATAAAGCAATTTCGCTCGAAATCTATGACGTCATCTTAATTTAATGACGTCGTATATCAATTCAAATCGACTAAGCAAATAGTTGTTTTGAATGGCAGTTAAGAGCTGCCGTGAAATTGTCTCCTAAGCAATGGTAAAGGTAAAGGTGGGAACAAAGGAACGACTGTAGAATTCACTCTAAGACCTACATGCAGACATGTGTGTCTGTATAACTTTATAGTGTTAATTCTACATTCGTTGACACTACTAATGCAACTAATGCAACTGCACTGCACTACACTTTTTCTACTATTGCAATCGCAGCAGCCCAATTATATCAAACAGTCGGGTCACACATTGAAACAGTCGGGTCACACATTGAAACAGTCGGGTCACACATTGAAACAGTCGGGTCACACATTGAAACAGTCGGATCACACATTGAAAC
>JAQIWG010001779.1:0-22901 GCA_034695025.1 Chamaedrilus cognettii | reverse complement strand
GCGAGCCAGAGGTTGAGCAGCGCGCAGGCAGCGGCAAAGGTCAGCGTGATCGGCAGCAGCATCGTCAAATCCCCCTTGTCTGGTGGGCCGCACCCTAGTCCGCGGGGGCAGGGGGGCAAGGGTTGAACGTGTGCTTTGGGTGCAAGAGGGGAGTCTGCTTTGAGTGCTCCGGCACGGCTCAGGTCAGTGGCTTGAGTGTTGGGGGTGGTTGGTAGAAATAAGTTATGGAATTCTGCTGGACGATTATTTATTTGTAATTTATTAGTTAATTAAGCAATTTCATATAAGCCTATCCTATCCAAGGCCTATGTGTTTAGCGTTAGACATAAGCGTAAGCTTTTCGGAGAGCATTTTTTCTTTGTGTAACTTTGTTGCTTTGCGCCGCGGTTAATACTGAATTGTGGTTGTGTGTATATAAAAGCAACATAAAACATAAAAACAATAAAAGTTGCGTGTACCTCGCATTCTCAATCTTTCTGATGCAACTTCTGCAAGTATGCAAAATTAAATTTACATGGAATTTCAACAGAACAGTTTCTGGTCCTAGTATAACCAGGGATGATGCTGCCTGTGGTACATAATCAAAGTGCCCTCTTTAGCATTCAGATCTTCATTTTTAATTGAAATTATAGTTTGTGTGAAGTGTCAGTAGCGTTTTTTTGCATCACCCTGTTGTTTATTCTCGCAGGCATTTGTTCGGGGAGCCACCATGATCAATATCAGAATGAAATTAGCCCCCAGTTGGATATTTTAGTCAAAAATGCATTTTGCGACTCTGCGACTTTGTGACTTCGCTACTTTGCAACGTTGCGCTTTTGCGACCCCTAGTCGGATATTTTAGTTAAATGCATTAGCAAGATGGCGCTATTTTGAAGCCACTTTCATCAGTTTTCTTTGCGATAATGCAGCAGAACCAATGAAGTATTAAGAATACTAGGAAATTGAAGCATGCTAAGAAATTGAAATATTTTGAGCAGGCGTGCAACTTGCATTATTGTTTATCGATATGCCAGTAAAGCCATCGAGGCTATGGAATATTCTCTTAAGATGGCCTTTCAGCCGGTAATATTTTCTACACCGATGTCACGGGCAGCCATTTCTTGAGATGCTCAAAAACTGCAGCAGCTGCAGACCGGACACCACGCAGCAACAATACAACTGCCGCTAACAGCGTTACACGAGGCGTGTAAGGCGTGTAGATGTCACCTCGCTGTGAATAATGGCTCTCTCGCTTCCAGGCGACACTTATTGCTCGAGATGGCCGTAGACCTACCATCTATGCGCTGTACGTTTGGCCGGACCGTTTTTATCTTTTATGGCGTTGTTTTCCCAGAGGTTGTGAGCGTCAACCTATCAGACCTACACGTTGATGGTTTTTGACAATTTTCTACTCCCGTTGTGCAGGGGCACCTCATCTTTTCAAATTCTTCCAGTTATTCGTGAACACAATTCTTGATTAGGCTAATGCACTGGGCCACTCAAAATGTGTTCTCAAATTAGTGTCTATACCGGCATGCTGGCTTCCTTAGATTTTTGAGCACGACCGACTTGATTGATGGATGTTTCAGAATTTGTCCCTTTCGATTTAGCAGAATATCCCGTTAATTTTAGGCGCTTCTAGTAGTAATTATAGTCAAATAACACGCAAAGTGTTTTCGAAACTGTTACACACGAATGATTTTTTTCGCCGCTATGTTCTTTTAACGGTTTTTATTCATGCAAAAGATAATTTCACAGAGGAAATATCAGCAGTCAATTAGATGTCTATTCAATTTGAGGCGCTACCCCGTTCAGCCTAATGATATCTAAGGATTATTTTGTTTCATGTCGCTGTCGCAGCCCGGAGGCGAATATTGGTGCCGCCTGTGCTGGCTATTACACAATCAACACGTGACGACTGAGATCACACAAGAGGGCGACGCTCCTGAAAGGGAAAAAGAAAAATGGGAAGAACAGCGGCCGTCTTTTGGCGATGCGTTCGTATCAGGTAATTGATAGAAACTATTGTGAAGGCTTCAGCTGCAAAGCTGGTGGTGGGGCATGGTGGTTTTGGAAGTTTTAAAACTGTGTGTAGCAACAGAGATTATTTAATACATTGTTCCGGTTTATGCCGCAGGGCCAAGCAAAGAACCGTTGCCCCTTCTTTAATCGCCTTTTGCGACTGGCGCAGGGAGCTCTGAGCTGCAAGCAAATTCATTGTTCCCCCGGATTGGAGGGGGTCAACTTGATCAACGATTCGTTTTCTCTGCCAAATATGTTGAAAGCGACTGTTGCCCCTGTTCCACATTCAAATATACAGAGTGAGTCAAAAAAAAATAATCCCGTAGCGATATCGCGATAACTGAGTCAAAAATTAATATTTTTCTTTCGTATTTGCAAGGATTGTAGCTGAGATAATTTGCAACAAGACCACCAAATGTCATTTGGAAATATTTTTTAGTTCAAAAGTTACAAATGTTTGCGCAAAAAGTTCAAAAAATCAATTTAACGAGCGTAATTAAGTAAAAAAAATGTATGCAGTAATTAAGCTCATAAAAGTGTGTTTTGTTCTGAATTTCATGTTGACTAATCGTTGTACTCGTGCTAGAATGCATATTCATGACGTCGTGTGTCTGAGATATCGATGACCTAGTAGACGATGTTCACGTGCTGCACGGCGGCCTTAGCGCTGCAAGCATGGTTTCGTTAACGTGGCAAGTTGGGCACCTCTAAAATGACCAATCTTGTGCAGAAGAAAAATGGGACTGAAAACGTTTTGAGGACGAGGTTTGAAGGCGAGGACACTTCGAGTAGTCTATTCTTACATGCTCAGCACGCTGAAACAGGTGCAGGCCAGCTACAGGCAAAATAACCAGGCTAAACGAGCTTTAGAGCGTTAGTTAACTTGATTTCTAAAACTTTTTTTCTAAAACAGTCATAACTTTTAAACTAAAAAATATTTTCGCATGAAATTTGGCAGTCTTGTTGCAAATTATCTCTCCAATCCCTATAAATATGAAATCAATATTGTGAATTTTGACCGAGTTATCGCGATATCGCTAGGGGATTATTTTTTTTGGACTCACTCTGTATATATCATTCGCATGATAACTAGGCTAGGCCTACTTCAAAAGCTTAGCTTGGATCCAATAATGAATTTTTAACTTGCTTGAATCTATTTTTTAATTCTTTTATCCATTTTATATTTCAAAATAAAAAAGCTCTTTTGTGCATGAGAGAGACCATTGGAAACAAATCTGAAAGTAGCTTTTATGTACATTGATATTTCTTTCAGACCTCGATTCCTTCAATTCGATTCCCCACCAACAACAACCCCCCACAATCTCGAACGCTCTCCCTGATTCCAAATCCTCGATCACCATCACCCCCGCCGACCCAAACGATAAAAATACAAAACCCCAAAAAGAAGAAGATGAAGAAGAAGGCGACAGCGCCATCGACGTGTGGCGCTTGCTCGACGATGCGAGTCCGAGTTTCGCAAAAAGTTTCTTCCCGCGTCCTCGCAATCTCGTACTCAGCCGTCCTGACGGGACCGCGTCCCTGGGAGACAGTCCAACTGGAGCAACCGGATCGGCTGGTTCCACCTCTTCCACCACTTCCACTGCATCCTCCGCCACGTCCATGGATCCCTGCTCGGATCGGGCGGAAGGAGGAACTCTCGCAGGCCTGCATCACGCTGGCGGAAAGGCGGCAGAAGTGTCCGGAGGGATGGCGATGGAGAACCGGAGACTGCTAAGGAGCAACAGCGAGCCTTCAGAGAGGAAGAAGTTGGGGCATGGTGCAGGAGGGGGGGGGGTTGGGGGTGGGAGTGGGGGGGCGGTGGCGGGCGTGGCGAGGGAAAGGGCGGCTTCGCACTCGGGATTTCATTGGGACTCGGCTTCGTCGATGGAGAACAGGTAATAAGATCAAGTCGAGGTTTTATTAGGCTATTTATGGCAGTTGTCTATAGCCGCTAATATGCTAGATGAATATGATATTGTTCAAATGCTGTTAAAAATCATTGCATGTAATTAATATTAAAATTGTTACATTGGTGAGACAATAAATTCTGCCTCTTTTATGTAATGATGCATAACAATGAACTATGTAAAACTTGTGTTTCAATGTTATATTGATAATATTGAAGACTACAGTAACTACAGTATGAAACTTTTAAAATCCTACGTGCAATTTTTTAAATGTGTATCTGTGTGCATAATATGTTTAATTTAGCTAACTCTAAAATTTTAAAATTACTTTAACCATGTGCTTACTGATTAAGGGATTGAAGAATACTAGGAACAAACTGTATTATTTTTCAATCTCCTAACCGATAAACGTGGCATTCTTTCATTCTTCCGCCACCCTTTCCAGGAACCAAAGTCCGTCCCGCCGGAGTCCCAAGAGCCCGCCGCGCAGCCCCAATTGGATGATGCGTTTCCGCGAAAGCCCCACCCGCACCCCCCCGGTCGTCGCCGTCCGGACGACCCGCTCCCCCCAAATCTCGCCCTGCAACGAGGTCTACCCTCCCTCAAAGCATCCGGACAGCACCCCCCCGGCTGTCCTGGGAATCCCGTGCTCCGAGCGCGATAGAGATTTCGAGGCGGAAGAGAATCGGAGAACCCCTCCGAATCTCCAGTTTGATTCCGCCGCGGCGGCGGACATGGTCGGCTGGCTGATGTCTTCTTCTTCTGCGGAAACCGAACAAGATGGCGGCTCGGAGGACAGTGGCGCCTCTGGCGGCGGGGGGGAAGACGCGTTGATCGCGCGGCGATATTTGGAGGAAATCTCTGGGGATGAATGTGCGATAGATTTGGCGAGCTACGCGGCGTCGGTGGCCAGCGGGGCCGCGCATTTGACGAGCATGAGCGTCTCGCCGCCTAATTCGATGTCGGAGATCACGAGGGGGGTGTCGCCAGGGGGGGGCGCTGCGATGGAAAAAATTGGCACGGTAACGCATCCGATGTCGTGGGGGTCTGGCGAACAGATTGGGGAGCGTGCTTCGGAAGAATATGGATTGCAAGTTGGGAGTTTAGAAGCAGCTCAGGGCTTGGTCCCGCCGCAGCACGTTAGTTGGTCAGCCCTTGGTTTATCCCCAATAGCCGACGTATCCCCCTCTGTTGAACTTCTTGAGCAAAACCAAATCGCTGAACCGGATCGATTCGAAACCAGCGAACCGGAACATCGAAGCGCCGATGAAGATATCTCTCTCAGCGAAGCAACGGGGAGCACCACTGCCGATGTTTTTGACTACGATTTTGCGTCCGCCGAAGATGCTCAGAAGACCGCCGCTGGTGGTGGGGCGGGGTCGGTGGAGGGGACCGGTGGAGGGGGGTCATCCCTCGAGACCTCCCCCACCTCGGCGACGACGTTCAAGCGCTGTCGCAGCTACAGCAACATCCAGAGCGCAGCGGCGCTCGCAGCGGTTCTTGAGAGTAAGAGCGCGCCAGGGAGCACACAACCCGAGACGATGCACGCTGTGACAGTAGCGGGTTCTTCCACTGCGGAGGCGGATTGCTTCGATCTGTCGGCTTTCCAGGAATTCCAGCAGGTGTGATTGCTGCCCTCGTTAGGTTTATGCTTTTTGACAGCAAATATAGAATGAAATACAATATTTTTTCTTAAGGAATGACTTTCAGGAAATTGGCATGAAATTATTAAGTTTAATCATGCTATTTTCCTAACTTTATGACACAACCAGAACCTCAAACCTTTTTCGATAATAACATAAAAATCCTTTTGAATTATTAACTTTGAACAGTAAAACCCCTTTCTTTCGGTAGTGGGTTTGCATCAGGTAATTTATGAAGAATAAGTATTTCGAAGACTTAAGTTGCCAGGTTGGTTCCAGCAAGTATACAATTATTATTACATATTTATTTATGAGCAATTTCTAGAGAATATATAATATTCTAGAGAATATATAATATTCTGAAAACTTAAGTCGCAAAGTTGATTCCAGCAGGTGTACAATTACTTGACATAATTATTTATGAGACAATTTACGGGGAATATTACTGGGTATATTCCAAAGACTAAAGTTGCCGGGCTGATTCCAGCAGGTGGATGCGGAGAACTCCGGTGGACAGGCGTCGTCTTCGACTTCCGACGAGGGAACGAATGCGTTCACCGACAGCTTCACAGATGAGTGGTTTGACACAATCGTGTCAAAGAAGGGGGAGCACACGAATCCTTTCAGTGCCGGTGTGTACGAAACAAAGAACTTTAGTTGATTTAATTTAATCTTTATGTATTTTTTATATTTAGAATGAACCTGGTAAGTACTCCATTTTCAGAGGATAAAAGTAGGCCAATGAAATGGCTAGGCCTGTGATAAAAGCAATTAAATTGTGCAATATCAAAATAAAAATCATTGATCAATTTCTTTTCAGGTGCGGGAGAAATTGAATCGTCCGACGCATTGGCTGGATCAGAGGACGCACTATCCATGGAAGGCGGAAATCCCTTCCACGGCGACAGCCAGGAAAAACCAGACATTCCAGAATCTTCCGCAGACACCACGGCTGTGACGTCATCAGAAGCCACTGTGACGTCATCCAGAGTCAATGACAGCAGAGATACGAATCCCTTCAGCGAACCAACATCGCCGATGCCTTTGGAGGAGCCTATAATTGCAAAAGTGAAACAAGAAATACCAAAATCTAATTTTGGAATCGACGATCTCAGCCCTTCATTCCTGATCGTTGCCGAAACTCGTCACGAACACAATTTTCTCAGCGACGAGGACGAAGAAGTCGATACGAGAAATAGCCAGGGGGAAGAAGAAGAAGAGGAAGAAGATCGAGAGATTGATCTGGACGAGGATATTCCACCGCAGCATCTGCTCGTTAGGAAAAGCAAAAAGTTGAGAGGGGTGGACAAATTTGAGGGAGGCATCGGAATGCGATCGTTGGATGCGTCGTTTACCAAAAATGGGATCATGGAACCGCGGAGGGGCAACGAGAAGGTGACATCTGTGAAATTTGATTTGTGTTTGTGAGTTAGATTGTAAATTTAATTGGAATTTTTATTTTAATATCAAATTTTTGAAATGAATGCGAAACTGAAGTTCAAATTTAGGTCGCAAAGAACCTTCAACATTTTTTAGAAATAAGTAATCATGACATCTATTTAAAATATGTTTTGGATTTTTACGTCTTTTAAAATGCGTAACTCAGCTAAAGCCATCTTTTTTTTACAAATTGTCTTAAACGTCCACGTTTGCACATAGGTTTGTTGACATGCTGACATGCTTTCCATAAAAATGACAAATGAAAATGACAAATGACATGCTTTCCCTTGGTGAAGGGACTAGAAGAGCTGATGGTTTTTTTTGATGCAATTTGAAAATGAACACTATAAGTCTGCAATATAAAATATATTTAGGCCTGCATTTAGTAAAATGTCAAATATTCTAGATCTACAATTGTTACAATAGGCCTATGTAAAAATTGTGAAAAATGTCTAGATTGTTAATTAATTATAAATATTGATTAAAATAACATACATTACATGTATGTTATTTCTTTAGAAACATGATTTTTTTATTATTATTTCGTGTGCTCAGTTTGGGCGCTCGAGTTCCACCAACTCCGAGGGTTCCCTGAAGGCCCCCACACGCCGGCGTCTTCCCCCTATTCCCCGCGATCGCCCCGACACCGACGACATCCTCTCATCCCTGCTCCTATCCCCTGACGACTCCCCGGTCCGCCCCCCACTCAAGGCCCACTCCCGCTCGGCCTCGGCCGACGGGGGGCGCCCTGGGCCCCAGCACCCCCCGGTCGTCCCTCCTCGACCAAATTTTGATCTTGATAAGTCTGGATTTGTGGGTGTGGTTAGCTGCGGGGGAGGGAGTGGGGGAGGGAGAGGGGTTAATCGGTACAACAGGTCACTGCTGCATATGCGCGCAGCGTCCATTTCCGACGACAGGTTGGTTCAGGGGGTTTATTTCTACTAAATTGAAAATCGGCTATGGAGTTGCCTTTTTGCAATAATTTATAACAGCTTCATCGCCCAATCAATGTTCGATATCCAGCATATTCTTCATTATCAGCTTTGGAAATATCTAGAAATATCTGGATGTTGCTTGTGGTTAGCATTATCAAATTTAATGTCAATTTGCTTTCTGCTCATAGTAATGTCATCAAAGGGGATAATCCTTTAAAACTTGTAATCTCCATGGCAAACTTGAATCACAGAAAACAGATAACTTCCATAATATTATAACTGTTGTACAAATGTGACAAATCCTCACTCCGGTCAGATGGCTTAACTCGTGTCTTCAACTGATTGATGTTTTTGAGCAATAATTAAACTGTTGTTCCAACCTCAAACCATCACTTCAATTAGAATATTTGTTATTTTGGATTATACATGCCTGAATTTTCTTTTGTTTCATTTGTTTGATAGATCCGATCGCTGGGGCGAAGCTTCAGCACCCCTGCCATCTAAAGCATCTCTTATCCGCCATCTTGGATCACGTGACGCCGCCCCTCCCCCCCAGATTACCGGCCCCAAAGTCTCCCAAGATGGCGGCACTGACCTCGTCGCCATCAGAGAAACTTCAGAGAAATTTGACCCGATCAAGCCGAGGTCAAAATCAGCAGAAGAAACCCATGCGTCTGAAAAATTTGAGGCGGTTCTTCAGATGACACCACGCTCGGTGTCTGCTGACGATAAATCGACAACTGCTGTGACTGGAAAGTTTGCTTCAATTGAGGAGGACCGGATGATCGGTGTTGATGCGAAACTATCATCGCAGGAACTTGACGGCTCTTCCGGCATACATTCCAATCGCTTACGACAACCAAGCGACTTGGAGACATCGCGACTTCGAAGTGATGTTGATTATGTGGATCAAAGTTCCAGTGCCTGCGCTTCTTCTAGTGTCAATAACGCGGGTGAAGCAAAAGAAAAAAGACATGATAACTATTCTAAACCCGGCTCAAAATTAGTGGAGCAAGACTACTTGACAAATAAAGACGAGACTGTGCCGGCCGATGAATCAAGTAATACTGTATTGTTCGCTGACACTGGCGTCGATATCAAAGGAGGCTATCTACCAATCAGCACTCAGACCCACGATGCCAATGATGCAAGCACGGTCCAATCACAAATCACGGCGCTCGAGAAATCGTCGAAAGCGCCTCCAAAAGTTCCTCCGAAGCCGCCGCGACCGCCGCCGAAAAAAGACCCGAATGTCGTAATTCGCGGTCTAATGGTCTCGTCCGCATTCCATTCGCTTCATCAGAGACTGAAGGACGAGCTGAAGATCGTGACGGCCACCAAACGGCTGAAGATCGATGAGGCGGAGGAGATAAGGATCATGGAAGCCCAGCTTGCAGTGAGAACGAAAGATCGAAGATTGAAGCACGCGATCGCAAAAGAAAACGATGCGGCTACTGCGTTAGCGAAATCTGGCTTGACAAAAGCTTACGTAAGTCCGGCCAGGGGATACCACTCTGACGATTCGGACGTCGATGTTACCATGGCCGATACGGAAAACGCGGTGGATTTTTCTTCTTCTTCTATAGTTGCTATCCGGCAGTTACAGACTCTCGTTTTGCCGCAATCGCGTGGAAAGCCTCCGAAGCAGCACAAGCAGCAGACTTCCGACCCGGCATTTTCCAAGTTTTCTCCGATAGAAGAGGACCAGGACGTGGAAGGCTCTGCTCTGAAGTTCAACAGCCAGACCTTGCCTGCGGGCTCCAGCAGACGTCATCACAGCCCGGTGACGTCATCAGATAGTGCGGCGTCGAAGCCGATTCGACTCGGAACGGCGTTTCTTTTGAATAAGCTTGCGAATGGGAATGGCGTTGCGGTTACCGGAGCTCCGAGGTATTTATCGATGTCGTCGCAGGCCTTGGAACCCGGAATGGGAGAGGGGGCGGGGGAGGTGGGGAGGGTGGAAAGGATCAGTGGAAGTGCTTCCGTGTCGTCGCTTCCGATAATGTACGAATCGGCGCAAAGGCAGCAGGTGGGCTTGAGTTTGAACGCGCATGCGTTTTGGTTAGGCATAAACGTCTATTGCAAGTAGTTAATAAAATTGATCATATTATGAAACGCTTGACTATTATAGGACTCAATTGTTAGTAGAGGTGTGCATTGACTCAGCGTGCCCAGTAGTTGTTTAATATAATATTATGAAGTGTGTGTGCCAGGCACAATGACAGATCAGAATGTAACAATGCAATACCAGTTTCAAGAAAGCTCTGTGAATTATTATGCAGTGAATTATTACAGAAGTGAATTACACACTGAATTACGCAATGAATTGCGCAATGAATTACGCAATGAATTACGCAATGAATTACGCAATGAATTACGCAATGAATTACACAGTGAATAACACATTGAATTAGAATGTGAATTACAGAGTGATTTATACGGTTATTTATCCTTTGAAAATTCTATTTGTTTGATGATTTATTCAATTTGTCTCAAAGCATATCAAATCTCTGATCTATCCCTAAATAAAAATTGTCGTTGATGACAGATGAAAGAAAGAAGGAGCGTGGTGGTTGGGGGGCGGGTCGGGGGAACAGACGCTCCCCCCAGGGCGGGGGTTCTGGGGGAGCGCGCGTACAAAGAGGAGAAGCTTCATCAGCTTCAGATGGAGATTGAGAAAAGAAGGCGACACCTTAATGAAATAATGATGGAGAGGTATTTTATCGACAACATTTAGTTTTGTAACTTTTGTATCCCTGCTGGCCGGTGAACAAAGAATCGGCTTGCAGCCCAGAGCTCCCCGGGCGAGTCGAATAAGGAGACTAACGAAGGGGAAGAGGTCTGCATGGCCCTTCGCATAGCCCTCCATACATAACCAGACTGTAATAGTCCATGTTTCTACACACAGTCCTTAAACTCCTAAAGCCACCAGTACCATCAGTATTTCTTACTAATGTTCATTTAATCTAAACTTACTGTTTATCAAGGGCAATTTGTGATGTTTCAATGGTGTGCAAAAGAAAATTTTATTGCAAAATCTAATAGTCCTAGGTGGGATCTTACAAAAGAATTTAAATCACACGTGCACTAGTCGTACGCAGTATTTTTTATAAAAAAATTTAGGTGAATCACTTTCCAGGTTGCGCGCTCGGAACCACGATTCCTTCTATATCGGCAGTAATTATTGCCATTATTTCTCTATTACAAAGTAGATTCTACTGCAAGGTACTTCGTAAAGTGTATATGCTGGTATCTTGTATCCTACTGGCTACGTAATCGATCATAACAATTGAATATCCAGGTTTGCTTTGAGAAAACTAAACAACGTTAAAGAGCTAAGAAGGTTCTATTTCAGGTTTGGCGAATCGGCAGCGGTGGCGTCTAGCGCGCGACCCGCTAACAAACAGCGACGAATCAGCGACGGCGTCATCAAGCCGATAGACTACCAGATCAACCCGGAAAAATACTATGTGAGGAGCGGCCGGCAGGGGGCGGGGGGCGCCCCCCGGGGTGGGGGGGAGTTTGAGAGCGGGGGCGGGGGAATAACACCGGAGGAAAGTCCGGAGGAATCGGAATCGATGGCCGTGTACAGTTCGTACGATTATCTGACGCATAGGTGAGCCAGATTTGGAGAATGATGTGTCTGAATTTAGAGTTTCAGAATTTCTGTAACCATTAGGCGTCTCGGGACAACAAAAATCTGGCGTCTCGAGACGCCAGATTTCAAAGGCATCGGCGTCACTGTAATTGCATTTAGTGTATTGAAATGTTAGTATGCCAGCGCCAAAAAATTGAGACCCTGGCATCTCGATACAACAAAACTCATGGGTCTCGGCTTCTGGACGCCAGAAAAAAGTGTAACAGAAGCTTGGCAAGTTGTATGAGACAAAGTTGGAATAGTGCAAAACATGGACATTTTGCTGCTTGTTATTTTGCCGATTTTGCCTCTCAAGTGGTTGATTGCACATTAATTTTTGCGTTGTTCAAGACTGCCCATCATAAATAGCTTCTGCAGATTTATTTTCTCATGTACATGTACTGCAAGTTGTTTCGTTTCGCTCAATTCGACCAAAAAACATGCACGCCAAAAAAAAAAATCATGTTTTACTGTGTTTTATATTCGTTACAATTGCTCAGATCTGAGCGTACCGCTACACACCAGCCCAGCGAAGACTCTGACGTCAGCTGGCGCACTGGCGCCCGCTCTGCGCCCACTCCCCATGACCAGGGTGCGTCCCCCCACCACCTCCCCCTGCCCCACCACGCGCCGCATACCGTGGAGCCCCTCCGTTACTCCGAGTCCCAGGACTCATTCGTTTATCTTCCCACGGCGAACTATGGGAGTGGAAGTAGAGACTCGGGGGTGAGCAGCAGCAGCATGGCCGGGACGGACTTCTACGCTTACAAGGCACGTAGGATTGAAGATTATGGTTCAAATTGCCGGGTTGGGGGGTTGAAAACGACACGACTATTCGATACTCTTTCTTCTACCCCTTCATATTGGGTTTTTGAAAAATTATAATTTGAAGCTTGCCCACGGCGAAGGTTGGTACCCGACGACGTCCCTGGACGCCGAAACGGACTCTATATTCTTTACTACTATCAGTATTATGTTGAGTTCATCTTCAAATTTGCTCTATATCCATGCTTTGACCATATCAATGCTTTAATATCCATGCAGTTGCCCCCCTTCGGTCGTCAATTTTCATGCCGCTGCCTGACTGGAATCGTTCATTTGGGTATTCTATGCCGCTTTATGTGAAAAGCTCCGTGTTTTTTTTTAGATCCTCTCATAGAAGTGAATCGTCAAAAATCAAATAATATGATTCTGCTATTACTACTATCATTATTTTCGTTGTTAAATATTTATTAAGGGGTCAGATCGGGAGCAGAGTCCCCCCAGTTACGAGGAGTATCAGGAGGGGTTCCTGCGGTCCATACCCTACCACGACCCCTACTATCACCCCACGCACGCTACATCCTACATCACCGATGGTTGGTGCATTTGTATTTTGAAATGTGTTTAAATGTTATATTAACTCTTATTTTTTAAATTTTGCGGACTGACATTGAGCTGCACGTGACCTTTATCATTCTATTTTTAACTTGCATGGGTGATACGTATGCTCAACATAATATTGTACGTTTCATGAATATCTTCCCCCTCTTCTGTGCTTTCACCAATTCATGAACCGATGATACTCGTTCTAGAGGAGGTTTACGATGACGTTCTCGGTCGGTGAAACGGACTCTAAACCTATTACTATTATTGTTATTTTATTAAATGAAGATATTTTGTACAATATTTCGATTTTGTCCTAGTTGACCATCAATTCTTGTGCTGGTTTAGCTATAATAAGCTTCTTTCATGTATCTGAGTATTGGTAAACTGCAATTATTCAGAATACAATATTATGGGTTGTGTGAACTGAGGTCACGTCACGGCGCTCTAAAGGTTGCCAGAAAATAATAATTATTACTATTTCATTAAATAGATATTTTTTCTACTACAATTCTATTTTCTCCCAGATGGCGTGACGCTACGCGCCAGCCCCTACCCTCACTCCTACCTCCTATCCATGTCCGACGCCGATAATTACCTCTCCGGCGCGCCGTACCCCTCCGCCAGCCAGATCTACTACCAGCCGCGCCGCGGCGTGGCTCAGCCGCGCGGCGCCGGGATTCAGGTCAGGGCAAAGTTTGCGACCCCGGTGAACACGCCGTCTATGCCGATACTGGATGACGTCACGAGCCGGTCAAGAAATAGGCTGCGCGACATCGGGTCAAGGCCTCTGTCGGATGACTTTGAGAAATACTTCCAGGCCGAGGGTAGGCTTGCTAGCTAGTCTTTTGAGGAAAATTTCTTTGTTTAATACGCGGATTATTTTCATTATTCATATATTTTGGTGTTTGACAAAAATATCATTTTGAGATGATGTTATATTGATATTTTTATGATTTATTATTTTAAACATCGTTATCATATTACATAACGACGCGTATATTAAATCATAGCGATATCACATGACTTTCCATGTCTTATATTTGATGTAGGACTTAGGTGAACGCAAGACGAACATTCTTTAGTCTGGAATTTACCACAGCCTTTACATGTGTATTTAACGACGTGGACTTTCAATGCTATGGTTTGAACTACGTTGTTTTGTGTATTTGTCCGCACAGACCCGCTCAACTTAATGTACCGCTACGCCGACGGGAGTGACTACAGCATGGGGGACTCTGTGGACGAGAACATTCTAGAAGGAGGAGTAACCATTCAGCTTCAGACTGAGAAGCGGCAACCGCCGGTGACTTAAAGCATTTCTTAATTCTCACCAAAATTAAATCCAATTTGAACTCTAGTTGTTGTCTCCCCATTTTGCGCCCTGATGAGGACTGCTGGAGCTGGGCTTTTTCGCCTGGATGCCTTTTCCGACGCCAGCCAAATAAATTATTATCTGGCACGGGGTTTACCCGCAATCAACGCTTGTGTGTTTAGCAGCCTTGCTGAAGAGCCTGTAATGCCCTAAGAATAGGGAATACATTTACTGTTATTCCATTAAATTTACTCGCATTAAATTCTATGCCCAAAATGAAATCTTTGAAATAAATTTGAAAATTAACTTGAGGTGAAAATATAGACAATTGAATTTACCGGCTATGTAAGGGACTGGCTACCGGTCCCCTTATGTAGAACTTGGTCACATAATTTCAGCTATGAATTTTAATGTGATCCTAGAGACACCATACCTAACATCTCTTATTTTTCATAATCCAATGTTGAGTACTAATTTCTGTGCAATTTTAGGGTGTCTTTGATAAGTTTTAGCATGAAGATTGGGCTGTATTTTTCTGAATTTGTGCTGAAAATGTACAAACGTGTGTGTTATTATGTGTCAGAGGTCACCGTGCCCTCGTCACATGTATGGATTTCCGACGAAACGAATTCTTCTAACTGCCGACGCAAAGGACAAACTGTTTCAAAGTAAACAGAATCTTTCTCGTTGTCTTTTTCTTGCAGGCTCTTCTTGCATCATCATGTTTCATTAATCATCATTCATCGCTGTAGAACTTTTAGTTTTTCTTTCAGGAAAAACATTGTTTAATTGAAGAAATTATTGTTCAGGCTCTTGACATCAGTATTAGCTTTTTCCATTTTGTGGTCAATTTTTTTTATGTTGACACTTTGCAAAGATTCATACTATTCACTATTTTTCATATACGGCTTTGATGGACGAGTGTTGGATGGTTTTCTTAGAGAACGGGTTTGGCCTGAAGATCGTGGGTGGCCAGGCTCTGCCCTGGTCGAAGGACCAGCTGGGCGCCTACGTGGCAGGGATCTATCCCGGATCTGTGGCCGACCGGCTGCATGGGGAACTGCAGGAAGGTCGGTGACTACGTAACTAACACAATTTATTATGTTTCTTCTTCTTCGGTGTTCTACCGTGTGGAAGGTCTTTGGTGTCCAAACCTTCCACCTTAGTCGATCTTCGGCCCTTCTCTTCATCTCTGCATACGATTCCTTCTCAAGCAGATCGTCTATCATCCCGATACTTAGCCTTCCCGGTCCTTTCTTGCCCTCCATTCTTCCCTCTATCATATCTCTCAACTCTCCTCTCATTACATTACCAATCCAGTTTTTAATTTCAATCATAGTCCTTGTTTTCTTGTTTGTAGCGGCAAGCGAATAACGCTGCACATATTCATGAACGAAAAGTTCTATGCATCAAAAAGTTTTCGATATCTATACACCAGTTTCTCATAATCGTGCTTATTATAAGGGTTTCTTTTTTTTGTGTAAAATATATTTCACTACTCTCTTCATGATACATGTGATGACGTCCTCCCCATCAATTTTTGAGTGAACAGAGAGATTGTTGGCGCAGGCGATGAGATACTAGAGTGGAATGGTGAGCGGCTGACTGGGAAGAGTTACGAGGAGGTTCAGCAGATCCTCTCTAGATCAAACTGCGAAGTGGAGCTCGTCGCACGGCCGTCAGTCTCTCAGTTTAACTTGAATCTCAATGCCTGTTTCATTTTTGACTGCTATTTTTTTTTTGCTTCACGTTTACAATCTTAATTATCATAGTTTCTAGTACTGTCCTATTGCAATCCTTGTAGTATAGGAGTATTTGTTCATGCACTCATTGATGTAAGAAATTGAATTTTAATCTTGCAAATGCTATTATTCTTCGAAAGTGGAATGTTTTTTCGTGGGGATTGTTGGAGCCCATCAATTTTCATGTTCATCGTATTTAATTTTTCAAGGGTTTTGTGAACTGATTTACATTTCTAGATTGTGATATATCTAGCATTTTATTTTGGATAAATTGATTAAAACCTTATGCTTCATGCAAGAAAATGAAATGCCCTTTGTATTCGCAATATTATTTATAATAATAGATAATTATAAAAAAGTTATATTATAAAATATCATTAAAATAAATAGCAATTTTGTGATTTCTCACTCAATGGCATTAGAAGCGAGTGTGGTGGCTGTTAGGGGAATAAACCCTCGACACTTGCGCTCCGGCACAATGTCGACGATGGCTCACTCCGACAGCATGCGGTCTTCATACGACAACATGGACTTTGTCATCAGCTCTTCCGAGGGTTAGTTTTGTGTTTGGCGTAGGCTGCTGCTAGGCTAGAGCAGTACAACACCCCATAATATTGAGGAGGGGGGGGGCAGGGGGGGAGGATGGAGAAAACCTGGGCATCCCTGTGGACTACAATTACATGTAAATATTTATTAATTTGTTTGTGTGGCAAAAGATATGGTTCATACTTTTGTCCCAGATACTCTGGTCCATGTTATGGTCCATACTTGTATGTACGGATGTTCTGGTCCATCCTATATTCCATAGTTATGTCTCAAATGTTGCGATCCATCCTTTGTCCCAGACGCTCCGGTTCATGCTGCGGTCCATGTCTATGCTCCAGATGCCCCGAGCTCATGTTGCGATCGATGTTTTTACCCCAGATCCCCTGGTCCATGTTACGGTCCATGATTGTGCGCCCAGACGCCCTGGACGGGCGTGAGCGGGACCTCAAGTCCCTCGACCGGCTGCAGACGATCTCCTCGGAGAAGTCCTTTACATCGGGGGGCGGGGCGGGGGGTGACGCCCAGGTGAGCCCCCACTGCTCGCTCAGCAACGACGACGACTCGACCACAACGAGACAACTGCAGGCCGCGGCTGTCGCGTCTGAGGTAAACGGCTGGATTCTTTCCTTTTTGTTACAACTAGTTTGCAATGAAAGAATCAAATTTGGCAATCTTATCGATCATGCCTTAATATGGGAGAAACTTGGTGAATGACTGGATCAGCTGGATCTCTTCCTCTGTTTCTTGCATTGCTAAAAAGATGTTGCATTATTGTTTGTTGAATGCTTGTTTTATTTCCTGCTAACTTCTTTTAACGCCTAGTCAGATATTTTAGTTCAAATGCATTTTGCGACTTTGCGACATTGCGACTTTGCGACTTAGCTTAGCAAAAGTCTGTTTAATAAGCGTAAAAATATCAAAATTTTGGATGCCTTTTTTATCATGTTGCTGCACTATAATGCAGCAATATCAGTGAGGTATTAAATGATTTGTTACATTATGTACCATCAAGTTACAAGGGTCTCTGATTGCTTTTCAGAGTTCTAATACAATCGAGAGTGGCTTGGGCGAGATACAGGTTAGATCGACTTCTCGATGAGTTTGATTGCATAGAACTATTCCCTTGTTAAATATTCTATGCAAGGCCCTAGCGATAATGGTGACTTTCACGCAATATTCTGTTATTTTGATTTAAACACAACTTCATGACATTAAAGAACATTATTAGCGCTTTCTAATATAATAATGATTAAGATTTTTATTTGCCTGTATTTTAATTTAAATGCGATTTGAGACGGCTGTATATTTTAAACTATATGCCTTTTGTGTCCAGCTACAACTCAGTTTTGACGATTACGACGGGACGCTCAACGTTCACGTGATACAAGCGCGCAACCTGCGGCCCGACACAAAGCGAGGCCATGCAGACCCTTACGTCAGGGTCTACCTGCTGCCATACAAAAAGTCAGCTCTTGTCATTGAAGGCATTCTTACTAAGCTATCACTAGGCTAATTAATTATTTAATTGAGTCACTGATAACAATAATTATGGATATGCAACTGCATAAGCCTATGCATTGTGATTTTATACGCAGGACTATATCTCTGTAGAAATTTCTTTATTTAATGAATATACAGTTACATATGCGTTCTGCTGATTTTGAGTGGCTGAACTACATGCTATGTAGAATTTTTTTTTTTTTCACAATTCTCGAAGCAATAGAATGAACAAACAACTAAACAAGAAACAGCTCATTTTTTATGTCAAAAAAGCACATTAAGCAGCAAAGTTAATCATTGTTTATTATATAAATCATTATAAAATTTATTGAATACCTTCCATTCATTTAAAACTTCAATCTGACCTTCTTATGCTGTGCTCTGTGCTGAAAAAATGTGACTTTGTTTCGAATGCCGCAGCAGCACGGATCACAAGCGTAAAACCAAGTGTGTCTCACACACCCTGTGTCCGGAGTGGAATCAGACCCTCATCTTCCTCCACGTTCTCGCCGCCGATCTTCCCCTCACGACGGTCGATCTTTCCGTCTGGGACCGAGCGGACCGCTTCACGGCGGATCAGTTCATAGGAGAGGTTCTCTTCGACCTATCAGGTGAGTGATGCAATTTTTGTTTTTTAAATTTTTTATGAAATTATCATTTTTTTATATTTTCTAAAAATATTTATAGCATGTGTGATATGCAGTGAATGATATTGTTGACGGACTAATGAAGCTGAGCATGTCTTCTAACGCTGAGCTTCCATAAGGACAGAAAAATGTTTTTTCGAATCATCTGTTTTGCTGCGAGCTATCTAGTCTTTGCTTCCTCTTTTAGTGCGTCCTGTCAAGAAAATAGTATCAGATTTATGAGCCAATAAATCAAAAGAAGAAATGCTTGACCGCAAAAGAAGTAATGAACTCAAAAAACGATAAGCAGCAAAAAAAAGAAGGATGATGCAGAAGCTAAATTGATGCTTGCTGATTGCAGCCAAACTTGGCAATGCGAGTGTTAAATACATTATCACATTAAACCAGGCTTGAAATAAATGAAATATATACCACCAAAGATTCATTATAATAAAAGGCCATTTCTATCTTGATGTATGGAGTATGGTTGCATTATGTGATATGCGCAGACAAATTATAGGATGTTTTTGTCTTCACCCGCAGACTACACATACCTGGACAACAGGCCCCACTGGTACGCTCTCCAACAGGACAGCCCCAACCGCTACGGCAAGCGCCCTCGCGCGCCCCCCGCCCCCCACTCCCCCTCCCACCCCGCGCCCCCCTCCTCTGACAGCGGCTCCAGCTCCCCCTCCCGACGGCGCGATCCCGAGGGCGGCAGCGGGGGGGGTCGCCGGGGCGCCGACCTACGACCCCTGGGGGGGGGAGGAGGAGCCCCTCACGCCCCCCATCCCGGCGCCCTGAGCGGAAGCCAGTCCAGCGGCGGGGGCAGCAGCGAGAGAAACGGGAGCAGCAACGGAAAAGCATCGCCGAAGAAATTCCGGGAGGGATCGAGGGAATCGAGTCGGAGGTCCAGCAACCAGGAAGGAGTTAGTCCGCGCCAGGGCAGGAAACACTCCAGAGAGTCTAGGGAGTCTAGTGCCGGAGCTGGACCTGATGTGATAGAGGATATCACAGCAGAAGCAGTGGAGGATAAAGGCGGAGAAGATTATCTGCACGAGTCAATATCACAGGAACTCCTGTTTCACGGAATAGGCCTGCTGGCAGATGCCGGAGGAAGGCCAGCGCCAGGGGGCGAGACCATCGGTGACGTCACGGGGTACAGCGCACCAATCAGCATGGGCTATAACGCTTCGGTGAGCTTGGTAAATTTTGGGACGATTTTTGAGCTGGATTCAGTTTAGTGGTGGTAACCTTATGAAGATCTTCGAATTTGTTGCCATTTGGATCCGGTGAACTTAGGATGAAACCAAATAAAATGCCGAAAAAAATTAGCATTTGGTACCAAAGCGTTTAAGTTTGACCAATATTTAGTTTTTAAGTTTTAGCTAACTCTAATGTAATAGGGTGTAATGTACCAGAGTTTTGTATATTATCCAGGTCGCAAGGGGAGATCGACGACCGACTGGTAGCTCAGTGCAGCAAGAGCAGACTGAAAGTATGAATATTATTCGTATAGAATTAACAGTAAAAAAGTTGTCTGTTAATTCTATATTTTGTAGCTCAATGGCCTACAACCTGAGCAGAAAATTGTTCATAAAATCATTGAAATTAGCATTTCAATTATTGTTTTTAAGCATATTCGGAATAATTAATTTCTATGTTCAGTTCTCATTCTGAAAATGTGACAAAAAGTACATGATGAAAAAAAAGTCTGCTAGGGGTTAAAAAAAAATTCAGAGATCCACATTTTTTTCGTAATTTGATTATGCCAGCGAGTTGTATTGATAGGTAATGTTTTCTTATTTTCTGAATTAGCCTAACGAATGATTGTAAAATGTGTGGATGCTGCAGACAAGTTCGTCGTCACTCCCCAGATGGCTGGAACATTCCGCACAATTCTATCCGCGCTCTTCTGCTGTCTGCGACCCACCCGCGGCACGGGGCATGAGGTTAATCAACCCCCTTTTCAACAAAACGGCTTGTTATTACAGATTATCTTGTCCAGTCCGTGTTAAGCGCAGGCATAGATTCCTTTGCTAGTTGTAAGGCTGCTATTGCTGAAGATGTATTTTATAGCCTTCCTGGCGCCACCCAAATATATAATCATATGATGGCTAGCAGCTAGCAGCACTTTTGTGTTTAACAGGCTATATAGCGCCTCGATGAAGGGCCTGTGACGCCATGGTTTCATAGTTGACAGCGACGGCATTTGAATCCAAAATCCTGAGACCACTCATTTAGATGCATCCTTACCATGATTCTATTTTGGAATGCGATTATTAAAATCTAATCTAAATTAAATCGTGATCATAGTTCCATTTATAAAAGTCAATTAGGGCAAAGTTGAAAGATATCAAGTTAAGGATTACGTGTGAAGTGTTTGCTATAATCCAAATGATACACATTTATATTTCATTGCTATGTTTTGGCAATTTCATTTTCCTACGTTCGAGATGTTGTGCCTTGTGGATTTAGAATGAAGATCTGAGTCGGCTAATACTAGATATTGTTCAGCATTGGCGAAATTGATATATCCGTCGTTAACAATGACGTACTGCAATTAAATCTTAAACGCATTATTTGAGAAGCATTCATTGATTTTCAACGAAGAGATAAGGAATGAAATAATTGATTTGAATGAATAATTTGATTTGAGATTGTGACACATTTTGACAATTCTTTTTCCTTTTTCATTTTATCCCCGGCGGACGTTCAGAACAATATCGTCGAATCAGAAACGCTGCTCAGCTTTAACGCAGGCCTGGGCGATGACATAACTTGGCTGCGCGATGACGCTTCATTTAAATTAAATATGGCGTATGTTCCAAACAAAGAATTTGGACTACTAGAAACCTAGAATGGCTACGCCAATAACATTATAGCTGATGAGGCATACGACATCAATAAAGGAGATTGTCACGAGGCAGTTACACGTTGGCCATAGACTATCCCGCGCCTACGATTCAAGCAAATGATGGTTTTTTCCATCTCCGTTTGCATGACATATTGTTAGTGCGTTGCAAGCGCAGTATGCATTATACGTATTAGGAGGACTTATTAATTGGCTGACTCGAATCAGGCTGATTCCCGCTAGTTTTTCCGGCCAATGGCTGAATAGTTTCAAACTAATTCCGCCATTGCGCTGCCTCTGACAATCCCCTATTTGTGTGGCGTTCAGCTTGGATGAGTTCCTTTCTAGGTTGACGGTAGTCCAAATTCCTTGGTACCGAATTAATAGCGATCATTTTGACGTCGTGCACGCTGATCCGCACAGAAATTCAGGCCTGGTTGCTTATGAGCACGGCTATGCATGCGTTATGCACACTGACATGCTATTTTGCACAAGATTTACTTCAGTAACTATGTTGTGCCGAAATTTTCTTTGTGTAAATTTGCTGCATTTTTCAGCTCTTTAAATCATGGCATTGGCCCGTGTAATATTTTGCATATCGTAATGATTTGCATCAGTATATGCTTTCGCCGGTGCTTTCCGTTAGGAATTTAAATTTAATTGACAATTGCGAAAGAGTTCTGGAAGCGAGATGCGGTGTTTTGAGTTGATAATGTTATCAGGCTTCGAATAACAAATTTTTGAATAGAAAACGAGCGTTAAAGTTTTAAAATATTTTTCTTATGACTGAAACTTTTGTGGTTATTATGCATTTCTTCCGAGGAACTGTACTCAATTTCACTCAATTAAATTTGCCAAAATTTTTGTTTTGAAACTGTCTTTATTTCGCCTTGATTTTGGCTCAAATACTCTGCTTGATTTGTCATCAAACTGCTCTTTTATTGTGGCGTAGCAATTTTCAACGAGTTTCTTGGTTTACATTGCTAGACTTGAATACACTTTCTAGTCTTGAGAAATATTTTTGTTTCGTTTGCAGCCGATCTATGTCAACACAGGAACGAATAGAAGGTCAGTAGGGTAATCAGTACACATGTCCGCTTATGTGTATTCTTGCAGGGGACATTTTAAAATTTGTAACTACAGCACTAATTTCGAAAAATTGTAACTTATTCTGCTCAAAATGTAAAAAAAATTAATTTCATGCCGTATTTAAATTTTGTACCTTTTTGCTATTTGCTATCTCATGCATTCTATAAAACCGCAAAATTTATTCTATAAATAATTAATTATCAACAAGTTGCGTTTGCTTTTACTGCTAGGTGTTTCTCCAGTGTTTCTATGTGTTGCTAGGTGTTTCTCCAGTGTTTCTATGTGTTGCTAGGTGTTTCTC
>JAQIWG010001778.1:0-22912 GCA_034695025.1 Chamaedrilus cognettii | reverse complement strand
TCATTAGCATAATCATTAGCATAATCATTAGCATAATCATTAGCATAATCATTAGCATAATCATTAGCATAATCATTTGCATAATTCTCACTGTTATGTAGCTATTATTACTAACCGAATAGTGGCATAATATCATTTAAGAATCTGAAGAAATTAGTGCAAGTTTTTAAGATTTGGTTACTGCGTATCATGTTGAGGCATTCAGACAAATTTATGTTGTCTTCAGCCGCTAGTATTATATAACATGTATGCTGAAATTGAAATTTGTTTGTAGCCACGAATTTAACGGGCAGAATAGGCCTAGAGAATCTAGAGTACTGCCCTGGCATATTTCTGGTGCATATGTGATATAAAGGAGGCATGTTTTTTTTCAACCCTGTCTTGCATAAATTGCAAAATTCACTATCATTATTGTTATGTTTACCATCCTTGTGCGTGTGAGTGGGTGGATTGATATTGAAGGCTCTTTCCTTCTTAGTATTGCAGCACTGTGTTTTGTGTGTTACCAAGTTCAAAATATGAACACAAGTACGGTTTTTTAAGATGTTAAATTAATTGAAAGACGTTTAATCTTTGGTCTATATTTGTGTAATGCAGAAACTTCAGACTACGCTGAGATTGTTGAACAAGCCGACAGACCTTCGAGTAAGTGTAATCGATTTGTGAAAAAAGTCTGTCAGTAGTAAAACCGTTGAATGCAATATCATAGCTAAGAAAGTGTTTTGTGCTTTAATTTAGTTTTTAAACGGTTATGATTTAATTGATCATTTATATTATCTTTATATATTTTTTATGCACAAATTGAATATCATCTGTATACTCTTCTAATGATGCGTACATTTATGCACATATTGCGTGTCACCTATGCTATTTTTCATCTTGATATGCCTTGGATTGCAGTCAGTTAAACATCTCTCCTAATGTACAGAGGACAATGACAGTTTACCTTATGACTCCTGTACCCCCTGCAGGCCGGGCAACAAGAATTGGCTTGCAGCCCAGAGCTCCGTGGGTTTGTCATAAAAGGCGTCTAAAGAAAAGGGGGAGCGGTTCTGTGCCGATTCTTTTGCACAGAACTGGACTGTGTTTATAGCCCTTGTGTGCTACACACAAGGGCTAAACTACAAAAATACGAAAAAATACATTGCGACTCTTGTATTTATATGTAATTTTATAACTGCCTGCAGCTGGTTGTTTTGATGAAATTGAGTCTTGAATTGATCTACGTGATCTGGTTTGTGCAGTGACTGACTATGACGTCGATCGGCGCGACATTGTACTTGAGGATATTTTAGGAGAGGGTCAGTTTGGAGACGTGCATAGGGGAATCTATTTCAATGCCGTGAGTACTCATACTTGCCGTTGAGTTTTATCGCAGCGCTTTATGGCTGATTTTTGAAGTGATATAATGGCAATTATCCACAAACTAAATTGTTATATTTAACGTAAAAAATGGTTTTGCGTGTTACTTGTACCGTTCGAATAATTTGCACCGTGATGAGTGTAGATCATTCATTTTATTATTGCTAATTTTAGCATTTAAACTTAATTCTGCAACAGTTACAAAGATTAATTGATTGATCTAGTCGTTTAGTGTCTTTTTGAAAAACATTATGATACAATAATAATTATTAGGCTATTGTTTAAAATATGACAAGCTGAAACTTGGTTAGAATACTAGACATAAGTGAGATTGTGGGATTGTCAGAGCATTCTTTTGGCAACTTTGCTGCATGAGCACACCTCTCCGCTCTCCTCTCGGTGTATGATAGATATTCATGGTTCCATGAGGCTCTGTCTATCATTGGCACAATGCCAACTTCTGCTTTTATCACTCGTTTACTTTCTTGAAATATCCTCTGAACCTGTGGAACAATTCTCAAACAAGGTCCGCACTGGTTTTTGTAGTCAATTTCGATTGGTTAATATTCAGTGTGGGAGGAGCTTAAAGAGACTATGAACTGGGCTGTGTTCAGGACAAGAGCGAGGTATTGGTGGCGGTGAAGACGTGCAAGGCGAACAACGAGAACACGGTGTCCGACCAGCTGCTTAAGGAGGCCGGTATGCAGCGGGCTTTGATTTCTAGGAAAGAGCATTTTGATACATTTATTTTTAAATTTGCTTCTTTTTTTGTGCATGGAGAGAGTTTTCATGTAGATTTTGACGACTTTCTTTTATTTTTAAGAAAAAGTATTCTAATACATTTTTTTTTGTCGTGGAGTAAGTATTTTATACAGATTTTGATGACTTTCAGCGTTTAACGAACAATGATTGTTTTTTTTATTCACCGCTTTGTAGATGACAGTCATATTTCGATTACAAATTAAATTCTTTCTTTACGGCGTCTGGTGTTTGACGTACAATTGAAGTACTACTATGTTGAGTGAATGCTTACTGTTGCTGGCTTGTATTCCTGATCACGTATTGTGTTTTGTTCGCTGCAGCGATTATGCAACAGTTCGATCACCCGAACATCATCAAGCTGATCGGAGTCTGCTCCCAGTCGCCTGTCTGGATCGTCATGGAACTTGCCGCGCTTGGAGAGGTGAGATTATATCACAATAGAACGTTTCAAGATTGACGATGGGCGTTAACTGAGCTAAATTGGGCTTTTTTTTATTTCACGTCTTGTTTTGAATATTGAATAATGTATAAAAAGATTATGTGAGCATTGCATTAACATTTTTAAATATGATACATTACAGTTCTATTTCACGCTGAATGGTAATGCTTTGACTATGTTACTTGAAAGATGAAATTAACAAAAAATTTAACTAACAAAACGAAATAAAACAAGGAAAATAAACAAGTAAAATTTAACAAAGCTAAATAAACAAATTTTAACCTAACTTTCAAGCTGACCTTAAGCTCCTCATTACTCTTTATTATTATGTTTCAGTTGCGATCGTTCCTGCTGACTCAGCGTGACCAGATGTTGCTCACGACACTCATCCTTTACTGCTGCCAGCTCTCCTCGGCCATGGCCTATCTGGAGAGCAAGCAGTTTGTACACAGGTGGGTCTAGAGAGCTGCTGAATCAGCGATGATAAGTATCTGAGGGTAAATCAAATGCATTTTAAGCTTTGAAGTGCTACGGTAATTGTCCATTTACTGTACACACTCTATGAATACAGCTAGAATTGTAATTCTTAAAATTTAAAATTTATACACTTTTTTCATTGATTTTATTATTAATATTTTCTACAAATTTGATAGTCACAAATCTAAAATACTCAGTTTAATGATTTTTTGATCAAGCATTTAAAGTGAAATCGGTCGTTAAGATCTTGATAACTATTCATAGATCAGCTTTCAGTGCACTGATTGGATGTGATGAAGTCATGACCTCGGATTTAATTTGAGCCCTTGATTGAAAACCCGGCGTAAATATGTTCAGTCAGTCAGGAGCTCACTATACTGTATATATATATATATATATATACATTATTTTCTTCTCACAGCTATCATCATGAATGAATTGTCCTGTGGGCTATTAGCTTGTTAGTTCTGTGCTGTTTCAGAGACATTGCAGCACGGAATGTTCTAGTTTCTTCCGAGGACTGCGTCAAGCTCGCCGACTTCGGTCTGTCTCGCTGGGTGGAGGACAAGAGCTACTACAAAGGTTGTCCACTCAATGAAAAATTCTTCGAAGTACAGTGCACTTTTGTTACAGTCACGTAGACTGTTCTAAAAAAAGTACTCTTCATTTTTGTTTAGATTTTCTATGAATAAAAATTCAGATCTTGAAATTAAGAAATTTGTCTTGATTTTTAAAAATAACATGATATCGATGTTTGTTTATAATATGTTTTGTTACAATTTGATCACTTTTTATTGCTTTTTAAAGACTTTCTTTTTCTGATTTAATGCGTTATTGCTCAATGTGAAGTGTGCTTTACCGTTTGCACAGCGTCCAAGGGCAAGTTGCCGATTAAGTGGATGGCGCCAGAGTCGATCAACTTCCGCCGGTTCACCAGTGCCAGTGATGTCTGGATGTTTGGTGAGTTGCTCATCCGATGATAAAGAATAATTCTGCAAAGTGGTTTTTTGCGATTTGACGTCACGAGAAGCTTTTTTTTCTTAATTCATAGAATTTTAAGGTTATATTTAAAAATTGATGCCGGTACGTGGTCAAAAAGTGCTGCGTGTGATAAATATTTGAGTTTCTTATCATGGAGTCGATATTAATGCATTTAATAAAGTTCTAATTGTCATTAGTAGAGCTATAGTGTGCTTATTACAAGTGTTAGAATTGAAGATAATATTGTTTGCGTTGCACTATATATTGAAAACGAGTTTAAAGTCATTTTCAACATCCAAAGAGGTCATCAAAGAATTTTCTGATAATGACGAATTTATATTTGCTTCTAGTATTCTACACGCGTTTGCTTGTACAAATTCATTATATTTTGTGTTTTTAAAAAATTTTATTTTGCTTTTAGCATTGCATATCCTATCGACTATTGCTACATACAGTGTGACATGTCGCTGACAGCGGTCTGCATGTGGGAGGTGCTGATGTACGGAGTCAAGCCGTTCCAGGGCATCGCCAACAACGACGTCATCGACCGGATAGAAGCCGGTGATCGGCTGGCTCAGCCGGAGGGCTGTCCCGACTCGCTGTACGAGCTCATGTTTGAGTGCTGGACCTACGAGCCGAGGGGAAGGCCAAACTTCAGCGAAATCAAGGCAATCCTCAAGTGCGTTGAGTCAAGTGTCGATGAAACCTTGAATTTGCATTAGATTTATAGATTCATTTAGCTGATGATTTAATTGTAATCGTCTGATTGTTGTGTGACGTGGGTCTCTTTGTGTTTACTCTTTCTGCTGGTAATAGATTAATTTATTAGTCTACTGGTACTTGGAACAGGTGCGATATTCTATTTCTTGCTTCCATGCTCCTAATCTTATTCATGATCTACATGTTTCTGTTGTATTTTTTGGACAAATTTTAGGAAGCCATTTTATCAAGATCCGTTGTATTAGTATGCCCCAGATCAACAACTGAGCTCTTAGCTAGCGAGAGAAGAATTTCGTTGAGCAGCGAAGGTCATTTCATAATAAGTGCATAAGAATATTTGACCTCAATTTTTGCCATAACTCTCTTGCTTCGCGACTTTGTGGTGCATTGTTGACGGGTTTGTTCCAGAGAAATTCTGAGTGCAGAACGGTTGCGACAGGATGAGCAGATGAGACGCAGTGCGCGGCGCATTAAAGCCATATCATATAGGGGTGGGTCACGATTTATCTTATGGATTCGCTTATGTACAAATGTTTGCTATTTTTGCTATTCGTCAAGAGTGAAACACTGACTTGATCAGAGCTAAATATAGGTAGGCCTAGTAATTGTTCTGCATATAAAATTTCAATTATTGTCATTGTCAGCATAATGTATGTATTTGACACTGGGTTTTGGTCATTCTATATTTGAATTGAGTTTATTCCGAATGTAAAATTAAAGTTTAGTATGCATGTGCATTGTTCAGATCAAACGAACACGGAGGGCATCACTCCTCCTGCCAAGGTAAACAGGAGAGTGCTGGCTTGTATTCTTACTTTAAATAGCCTGTGTATCAGATTCCTGTCTTTTCAGTAATACTTATTGAAATACACGAATGCTTTTTCAAATAAATGAATACTTTTTCAAGCAAAATAAATACGTTTTCAAATAAATTAATGCTTTTTCAATAAATGAATGATATTTAAAGGCAGTCTAAGAAGCTTTTCTGATGCTGCATAGCGCAGCATAGCTATTTCCTCATAGATACTATAGCTACTTCCTTGTAGATTTATAGTGTTCCCATTTTTAATCATAACTTTGTCGCTATCACAGCCGGTGCGGGGCGCCGCTACCCTCCCCCTAGGCACCCTTCCCTCCAGCGGTTCCACCCCGAACCTCCTTCCCCCGAACCTTCCCCCCCACCGGATCCACTCCCCCCACAACCCCCGCGCTCCACCGCACCCCCTCGATGGCACGCCCAATACTGGACCCAGTTTGTCGACGCTGACGCATGCCAGCACCCGGGTCGATGCGTCGTCCAATGAGCAGCGAGGGACGGCATTCTTGCGTGCCCATACTCTGCAGCCCGGAGTCAGTCGGGCGCGTGGGGTATCCCCGAGGGGCGAGAGGCTGGCCGGGCGGGCGTCGATGGACGTGGAGCGACTGACGCGGGGCCGGGGGGGAGCGGGGGGGGCAGAGGGGGCTCGCATGAGACCTCTGACGTGTGACATCGATGCCTTCATGCCTGACGTGAGCGATGGGAACGTGTGCTAGTTAGATTGAAGTATTGATCTTTATTCGCCATTGAGGGCAGCATTAAAGTAGACAATGCAAATAGATCAGTGAACTAATGGTGGGCACACTTATCTTAGAGAAGGCAAATTTCTTACGCGACGTTGAATCACTAGTAGTTGAATCATTTAGTAGTTGAAATTGAGACCACAATGACATGACGCGTCAAGAATGTAGTCGTTAGAGTATACAGAATATATTTAAAGACTAGGCTGCGGGTACTTCTTGGGTGATTTGATTTATAACACCATAGCGGCGTATATCGTAATGAGTTCTACTGCGGCGCAATAGAAGCTTAATGGGCAACGAGGCAAACGATCGACAAAGAGGGTATGATAATAGAGTTAGGCCTCAACAATGCGGCTTCATGATTTAATTTAATCATTCGAGGAATTAAATGCGTAAATTGACGTTGCGTTCGAAGCAGCTAAATAATTCTGTTTAAACTTCATTTGGAAGGAACACAAGGCTCTGCAACATTTAGTTTTCTGTCTGATTGTAAGAAATACACAAAAATGAAGGTGTTGTGAATACGTAAAGCGGCTGCAATGTAGAACAACGATTTGATGCTTAGTTTGGATGAGAATTGTGTGAACTTGAAATAAAAGGTGTCTGTGGATGTGGTTGATTCAGCGAGGCTCCTACCACGAGCTGTTGGCAGAGAAACTTCTCTTGCAGCAGATGCAGAGTGAAGAGGACTCGGAGTGGCTGCATCGAGAGGAGAACAACCTGGTTAGCTCTATAACGCGTTGTAGCTATGCATTTTTATTTTAAGGAGCAACGTTGCTGCTGTTGCGAATTTGGGGTGATTTGGGTAAATTTGAAGCAACTCGAATATCAGTGCATGCAGTAGTTAGTTATAATTAATTGAAAAACTTATGCAGTTAGTTAGAATATTGGATTGCTTATGCAGTTAGTTTTTAGAAATTGAATTACACTTATATTATCATTTCTTGTAGTTATAGGCTGAAATGTGAAAGTATAAAGAGACTTTAGCACGACGAAGATAATGGAACTGATAACAAAAATAAAGATTTCTAAATCATAACATCATCACTCCAGTGTTTATCATGTAGTTGTTTAATTGTTCAGCTATCGAAAGAGAAGCGATCAAAAAGGTCCCAGTCTACAGATGATGAAGATCGCATGGACTCCGGCATCACCATGCGCAGCAGTCGATCTCCGTGTACGCTCTTCAATAATTCTCCATTCTAAACTCAATTTTTATTTTGATATTTAGTGTCATTTGTATTTTACTTATGTACGCGTTACCGCGATTTTACCAAATATATCCAATTCCTATTAATGTAAATACCTATTACCTACCCCCTGCAGACCGGGGAACAAAGAATTGGCTTGCAGCCCAGAGCTCCTCAGACGAGTCATAAAAGGCGACTGGAGATGGGAGAGCGGTTCTGTGCTGGCTCTCTTGCACAGAACCGGACTGTGTTATTATACTCTTTGTGCTACACACTACTACAACTAGCTACGCACTGAACTACAAAAAATGAAAGTAACTGATCAAATATATTCTTTGTTAATTAGGTTGGAACCGGAAGCGTATTGTAAATACTGGTTGTTTTATTACAGCGACCGACTTTGGATCACTGTCTCCAGATTTGTCGGGTTCGCCAGGCAGGGTAAGTCATTGGCCTGTTACCGTGACACGACCTAATCATTGCATGAATGAATGAGGTCTTGAAATCATTAATAATACAATTAATTCGCAATGCATGGACTGCAGTACTTCTTAAACTTTATGTGAGTCACAACTTCAGTTCATGGTTAGCCAAAAATAGTACAAGTAATAGCATATTACGTTTTCAACCTTAAAGTTTTGTGCATGATTGATCCCGAACGAGCTTTTAGCTCCGTACCATCAGTGTCGAGCTATATCGAGGTCAAAGAATGTGCACTACTATCAACCAAGTACGGAACACATTGAAGCTGAATGGCACACAAAGAAGGGTATTGTCGGAGGCAGCATAATGGCAGAATTTGTTTAACCGCTAGTTGAGTGTTTTAGTTTAAATGCATTTTAATGAAACAATAGCGAAAGCCGCTTTGTGGCCCCAGAGCCGCTTTGCGGCCGCAAAGCCGCTTTGCGGCTGCAAAGCCGCTTTTTGCAGCTTTGAGACATTGAGACTTTGCGTCCCTGGATCATCTCTAGAAGGCATTTCTAGCGATTTGCTTATATTGTTAAGAAATACCAGGTTTGTGAAAAAAGGTGTTTGAACTGTACAAGATTTAACCCCTAGTCGGATATTTTAGTTAAAATGCATTAGCAAGATGGCGATATTTTGAAGCGCTTTCTTCATTTTTCTTGACTATAATGCAGCAAAACCAATAAGGTATTAAAACTATTCTGCCATTGGCTGCAAAAATTTAGCGAAAATCAACTTGATTTTAGACAGCCAATAGAAACCCATCTAATATTCTCTGCTACTATTTTACTGCCTTAGTCCCTTTACAATCCGTTAACAATCCCTTTTTCGATACCATGTGCTCCAGCGTCTTACAAGTGGCCTAGCTCTTCTAGGTTGATATGAGTTGAAGTTCTTTGGTCCAGGGTGAGCCGGAGCGGACGCAGGTTCCCCCTGCCGAGCTGCTCGCCCAAATAGAGCTTGATCGCTCGGCGGACGAGGTGTATGCCGCCACGATGGGCGTGGTAAAGGGCGTGATGGACATGACTCGCGACGTCAAGGCAAGGGCGGGCGGGGGGCAGGGCGAGGGGGTTCAAGGGGGCGGGGGGGCACAGGGGAGCGGGCAGGATCACTATGTGGGGCTGGTGATGAGCGTGGGAACACGACTCAAGGCTCTGCTGACTGCGGTGGATGCGGAGATAGGAACTCTGCCTACACACACACACACAGAGGTACTGACACTGAGGGAGGCACTGTCAGTTGGCATAGCATTTACAGAACCTTATGATATATTGTTCGTGTTTGTCAATTGGACATATCCTCCATATGGTTAGAAGTAAAAAGAATTTGCATGCATCTATCATGTATTTATGATTTTTGTCTATTGTCAAATAGCAGCTTGTTTTTTTATTTGTTTTAATTTTTGTTCCGTAGATTAAATAAAAGCTATGGGTTTATCAACAGACTTCCAAGAAGATCGAGTAATCTCGGCCATCATTTATAATATATTCCAATCCTTATGATCATTACTAGCCAAACTGTTTATCACATTCCGTAAGAGTTGAGATTCGGCGATCTTCCGATCTTGATCGGCTGCGTCTGATTGGCCATCACCGTGTCGGTGCACAGATCGAGATGGCGCATAAGGTTCTGAGCGCAGACATGGCGCAGTTGGTCCGCGCCATGAAGCTCGCGCAGCAGCACAGCGCGACGGAGCTGGACACAGACTACCGGCGCAGCATGCTGCAGGCCGCGCACGTCATCGCGGTGGACTCCAAGAACCTGCTGGATGCTGTGGACAGCGCGCGACGCACACGCATCTACAACGAGCGGCATCCCGTCTAGATGAGGGGGGTGTGTCGATGGATAATTTAGCTGGATTAAAGTTGCGATTTTTAATGCGAGTGTGGTCTTGGTGATAGTTTGTAGTTTAAATAATTATGCCTGAACTAGTATTTATTGTTCTGCCATAATTAAATCTAAATTTAAATGTTCTTGGCTGGATAAACTTTTTTATACAGTTAGGGCTATGCCTTGAAAAGTTGAAGTACCTATTAGGGAATTTTCTATTCTTGCAATCTATGTATGTAATGGTATCAGTTACTGTTAATTAATATTTAATAGCCAATCCTTGTGTATTTTTTAAAAGTGGATGAATTTTTCCATTTATAATAGCGGCCTTGAGATTCAGCAGCAATAATAACTGGTGTCTTTGATTGAATTGTTGGTTGTGTATTGTATTATAAGAGGACTTCAGTGTTATGAAAGTGAATATGTGTGAATATCTCGTCCATCTTGAATGAATTCATGGTTTTATGAAAGTGAGAATCGTTGTGGGACAAGAATTAATATATTATTGGTTATGCTCGAATCTATGCCAAAGACTGTCTCATTTTTGTGTGTTTAGCGTTTTGCTGCATTATTTGAGTTTGAGAGTGCTTTTGTAAATAGTCTTATTAACATTTAGATTTTGTTTTTTTAGATAGTCTAGCGGGAAGACTAATTCATATGTGGTAGTCTTATTATCTACTGATGGGATCGTTTTAAATGCTGAGCATTACTGATAGCGCATTGAAGACTTTGCTGATCAAGTCTTTCATCATGTTAATCGCTCCTACCCCTTTATTCAACGCACGGTTGACAATTTCATCCTGGATCAGTGTCTCAGTAACCAATCACATCGTGTGAAAGATCTTAGATCTACATTTTAGTAATCTGATTGGCTTGATAATGTAATGATCTTGGATCAAATTTCAACTCATCCTTGAAGAACTGGGCATTAGAAATGCCTCCGCTGTATCATAGGCTATTTTTTATATCTTTATTGATCAGTGGATGGTCTTCGCGTCTTTTAAATTTGATGGTTGTGAGTTTAGCTAGTTGTTGTATTAGAGAACAGTATATTTACTGTAGCTATTTTTATACTTAGTGCCTACAATATGTAAATGTTGCCAACTAGCAATAATTCCACTATATCAGTCGTTGCTTTGGAGGCTGTTGTTCTGAACTCTTACGTTGATGACGTACTTTGTCATTTTCAAGTATATAATATTGCAGATCGGAATAAACTTTATTGAACTCTTAATAATTGTTTAACTAGGCCAAAAGCTTAAGGCTTGACTAGAGATTTATCGGAAGATATCAAATGAAGGGAAGGGATTTGTTGCTTGCATGGGCAAATCAAATTGGGGCTAGAATGAACCTGACTTCTAGGTAATCTGCTTGAAAAAGAAGGGGTAAAGAGACATGAAATCTTTAGAGAAGTTAGTATGAAACAAAGTTGTGAAACAAAATTTAAATTATACAAGTTATATAAAGTTATTAAACAAATATAGATCAATTTTACGATTGGCTATCGATATGCTTGTAAGTAGATGTACTTCTAATTGATAAACGAGTAAAAATATAATAATAAAAATATAAATTAAAATCTCCATACGTGACACGAAACGCCTAAATGGTTTTTGAGGCCTAATGGAATATTTTAATAAAAATTTGACAGATGCTAGCCTATGTTCAGCACTTACATCTGACATATCGTTCATTTTAATAACTTTTAGTTGTATAAAAATGACTCTAAGAAACTAGTCAGTCTGACCGGTATAATAATTCCGCGTCCAACAACCCTTCCTCTGATTAGTTCCTATGGCGGGCAGCAGTGGTTCGGGGGTGCACCTACCCACCGTGGATGTCACGTTCCGTGAAGCGGCACATGTAGTCTTCCTGTGCCTCGCTTGGTACGTAACATCCTCCGCCAACGGCGTCGTCGGCAAGCTCGTCCTGAACGACTTCCCGTACCCCATGACGGTCAGCATGGTCCAGCTCACGTCGATCGTCGTCTACCTGACCCCCGTGCTGCGGATTTGGAACGTCCCGTCCGCCAGTCCGGCGCAGATTCCACTCAAGTACTGGTTTCGGATGATCCTGCCGCTCGCGTTCGGCAAGTTCTTCTCGTCAGTGTCGTCACACGTGAGCATCTGGAAGGTGCCCGTATCGTACGCGCACACAGGTGATTTACGATGGATAAAATTTGCTTGGTCTTGGACTATTCAACTTCGTAACAAGTAAACTCATCCCTTTAATGGGTAGTTAGTATAGGTTATTTTATAATTGTAGATGTACACTTACGAAGTTACGGTACTTTTTCTTTTAACTGCTGTACATTTTTGCTTAAATAAGATCAGGCTATATCCAGGGCCTGATGTGGGTCTTGAAAAAATTCGCTGAACATTCGCCAAACGACTATTTCGCCAGGTCATACTTTTTTTCGCGTAAGTTGTTACAGATTGTCATTTGTTCTCTTTGAGTGCACTTGAATATATTAAATTTATTGCTCTTTTCATCACCATGTTTTCAGTTACTGAGCTTCTAACTGCTGGTTGCTCGACCTCGATTTAAGTTGATTTAGTTTTGTGGTCCAAACCAACCAATCAAATTATTCGATGCAATTCTCTCATAGATTTCCAGATTTCCATTGGTTAAATCGGATTACAAAATAAAATCGCACTTAAATCGCACTTAAATCGAGGTCGAACAACCAGCAGTAAGAACGAAGGATTAATAAAACATTCCCAAAGGGCTTTCGCTAAATGGAAAAAAAATTCCAACTGCTTAAAAAATTACTTTTTGGAGACTATCAGCAGATCGAGCCCTGGTTGAGGATCATATTTAGTTGAGCATCATGTTTAGTTGAGGATCATATTTAGTTGAGGATCATGTTTGGCTGAAGATCATATTTAGTTGAGGCTCTTGTTTAGTTGAGGATCATACTTAGTTGAGGCTCATGTTTAGTTGAGGATCATACTTAGTTGAAGATCACGTTTAGCTGAGGATTATATTTAGTTGAGGATCATATTTAGTTGAGGCTCATGTTTAGTTGAGGATCATATTTAGTTGAGGATCATATTTAGTCAAGGATCATATTAGTTGAGGATCATATTTAGTTGAGGATCATACTTAGTTGAGGATCATACTTAGTTGAGGATCATACTTAGTTGAAGATCATGTTTGGCTGAAGATCCTATTTAGTTGAGGATCATGTTTAGTTGAGGACCATATTCAGTTGAGAATCATATTTAGTCGAGGATCATATTTAGTCGAGGATCATATTAGTTGAGGATCATATTTAGTTGAGGATCATATTTAGTTGAGGATCATGTTTAGCTGAGGATTATATTTAGTTGAGGATCATATTTAGTTGAGGATCATGTTTAGTTGAGGATCATATTCAGTCGAGGATCATATTTAGTTGAGGATCATATTTAGTTGAAGCTTATATTTAGTTGAGGATCATATTCAGTTGAGAATCATATTTTTGTTGAGGATCATATTAGTTGAGGATCATGTTTAGTCGAGGATCATATTTAGTCAAGGATCATATTAGTTGAGGATCGTATTTAGTTGAGGATCATATTTAGTTGAGTATCATATTTAGTTGAGAATCATATTTAGTTGAGGATCATGTTTAGCTGAGGATTATATTTAGTTGAGGATCATATTTAGTTGAGGATCATGTTTAGTTGAGGATCATATTCAGTCGAGGATCATATTTAGTCGAGGATCATATTTAGTTGAAGCTTATATTTAGTTGAGGATCATATTTAGTTGTAGCTTATATTTAGTTGAGGATTATATTTAGTTGAGGATCATACTTAGTTGAGGATCATACTTAGTTGAGTATCATATTTACTTGAGGATCATGTTTAGTTGAGGACTATATTTAATTCTGGACAGGGCCCGATCCGGGTCTTGAAAAAAATTTGCCTAACATTCACCAAACAACTTTTTATTTTGGCAGGCTGTACTTTTTGTTGCCAAATTTGTTACACATCGTCATTTGTTTCCTTTGAGTGCACTTGAATATTATTAAATTTATTGCTCTTTTCATCACCATATTTTCAGTTACTGAGCTTCTAAGAACGAAGAATGAATAAAACGTATGCCAAGGGCTTTTGCCAAATTGAAAAAAAATGGCCAACTACTCAAAGAATTCTTTGTGGATGAAATCTGAAATTAAATTTTAGATCTATATTGGGTAATTACAACGATCTAAAATGACATTCACTTTATATCTGCATTTTGCCCTTTCTGCAAAGGAGCAATCAATATAAGTTGTCAATGTGTCAGTTATTAGTAACCAGGCCTGACCTGATATTTTGTGTGCTCGATCTCACTCTTACTAACTTAAACTAAGAAAAAAAACTAAGTGGCATGGTAACCTTTTTATGATAAATGTTTTTTCGTGATAAATTTTTTTAATGACAAAATTATGATGATAGGTTTAGTTACGCATTGCCTATTTTGCTCTTCCTTGCAGTGAAAGCAACGATGCCGTTCTTCACAGTAGTACTGTCAAGGTGCATCATGGGAGAGCGACAAACAACCAAGGAAGGGCGCGGATTAATTTTTTAGTCAATATTTTAAGTCAATTGCTTCAACTTTCTTTTAATTATGTTACAACAAAGACTAGCAAGCTTTTGCTTATGCTACTGTACATTCACACTGTTTATACATTTTTCAAATGCATGTTTTCTCTATTATTGCTTTACCTTGATCATGAAATGCTCAATTTTTGCTCGTTATTTATTCAGTAAGATTACAAACCGCTGATGCATATATTTATAGGCAGGTTCAGTGGCTCAGTTGAAAACGGGACTAAGGGTAGCATGGCATAACTTTTTACGAGGTGTGTATCTGCTGCTAGGTTTACACGTCGCTCATTCCGATAGTCTGTGGTGTCATTGTTGCCTCGGTGACGGAGCTATCCTTTGATAGCGTCGGACTCATTAGTGCTCTCGCCGCCACCATAGGCTTCGCCATCCAGAACATCTTCTCCAAGAAGGTACGGTACCGTTGTCAAACTTTATTTATTTATTGTTGCTAATTAAAAAAAAAATAATTATGAAGTGGCGAGGCGCTGTGGTGTAGTGGCTAGGGCATTGGACTTTGAGTCCAGAGGACCTGGGTTCGAGTCCCGACGCCGGCAACCATGAAACCATGCGTTACAGGCCCTTCGGCAAGGCTGTTATACACACAAGTTTCGCTAGCTGATAATCATTGTCCAGGGTAATTAATTATTCTGGTTGGCGACAGGAAGGGCATCCGGTCGTAAAAACCCAGCTCCAATATAAACGTCTAACCTGTGTAAACATGGGCACATCGTTACAGGCTTGCCTGTAATGCATTAGAATGGATGTCAAAAACGATTAATGTTATTATTATTATTAGGAATTGGCGGCAATCATTATGCATTTAAAAAATCATATATACAGTATATAACTATATAATATGTAGTGTCTCAATGACACCAGTTTATATGAAATCCGCCTTGCTCTCCATTCTGTATCTGTGCTGTGTCTCAATGATACTGGCATCCATCAGTTCCGCCTTGCTCTTCATCGGTGCTCTATAACTGTGTGTGTGCAGTGTCTCAAGGACACCGGCATTCATCAGTTCCGCCTGCTGTTCATCCTGGCACTGCTCGCCGGCGTACTCTTTACTCCGCTCTGGGTCTTCTACGATCTCACGCGCATCATTGGTGACTCTGATCTGGTATATACTATACATCTGACGTATTTCTGAACGCTGAAGCTTCTAGTCATTGTCTAGATTGATGATATAAAATTTGCACCTTTTGGGTGGATATTTTGATTGTTCTTAAATTTTGCGTGGTGTGTCAACCAATCCTTTAGATTTGTAAGGTGCCAGGAAAAATTTTAAACGACGCTAAGCCTTCCAAAGGCCTGACTCTTTGCACTGCTGAAGTTTCTGTGGCTTTCCTTGGAAGCAGTACCAAGAGGTTACAACCTGCAATTATATGCAGCAGCCTGCAATTACACAGCAAGCTGCTATTACAGCCCTCTACAATTCACGGCAGCAATGTCTTTATATGTGTTGATCAGGGTTGTCATGAAAATATCATTAGCTGCACTCTTTAATAATGGGTGCATGTCTACACAATTTGCCACGCAACAAAGTTGCAAAGATAACGCACAAAGTTTCAGCTTTTGCAGTTTGCATATTGATGGGGAAAGTGGTACGTGATATATTGTGCAATGTATCCAAATAAGGAAGAGCATTACGTCGTGCACCCTCGGGTAAATGATAGGTGTGACTAAATTTAATTAAGTAGTATGTGTCATCAATAAATATATTCTGTGACAAATATTGATGTTTATAATATCTGTGAACCCTCTGCAGGACGGGAAACAAAGAATTAGCTTGCAGTCCAGAGCTCACCGGGCGAGTAGTAAAAGACAACTAAAGAGGGGGGAGCAGTTCTGTACGTAACCCTTCCGCATAGAACCGGACTGTAATAGCCTTTGTTTCTACACACGTTCCTTAAACTACAAACCCCACTTATAATTAATTGCTTAATTAAATTAATTTTTGGTTAGCATTAATAGTATGAACAATAACATATTACATTATCTTCCTAATTGGGATGAGGATTATACACCGTTATGCAGAAAATATAATTTCTCTGAAAATAAAGTTATACCAAATTCAAGTTTTTAATGAATGATTTCTTCAAAGCATTGTTAGAACTCTGATTTTTTGATTCGAGAGGCATTCTTGCCATCAGCAGCGCTTCTCGAATCGGGGAGTCAGAGAAACCTTTAGACTGTGGGCTTACCTATGATGAATCTGATGTTGATTATTTTACTACGCATTTATTCATCTATATAATGACGTGTGTATCATATAATAAGTGTTCATTTAAATTTTAAACGTTACCTATATATTTTTAGAACAGCTTCTCATTTGATGCTTTGCTTTGTATGCTTGTGTTCTGCTGTGTGTGTTTATTTGATGCTAGTGTACTTGTTGATGCTATACTTCGTGGATGAATAAAAGATGTATATATATATAATACTTATTATGCGATTTGTTATTCTTTTTATATGTGTTACACAGAATTAATTTTTTTTTTACTATACCTGTAAATAAGTGTCCAGCTAGATGAAGATTTTACCATTCTCTGGAGGATCATATTTAGTTGAGGATCACGTTTAGTTAAGTATCACACTTTGTTGAGGATCATGTTGAGTTGAGGATCATATTTAGTTGAGGATCATTTTTAGTTGAGAATCATATTTAGTTGAGGATCATGTTTAGTTGAGAATCAGATTTAGTTGAGGATCATGTTTAGTTGAGGATCATATTAAGTTGAAGATCATATTTAGTTGAGGATCATATTTAGATGAGGATCATATTCAGTTGAGAATAATATTAAATATGCGATTGTCCATGATTGTATGTGATTGTGTCGATTGCAAATAGAGCGTACTACTACTACCTCGACTACGACACGCTGTGTTTCTGTGTGCAGGCGCACAGCACGCACACGCCGCGCCTCGTCGCGCTGCTGCTCATCGACGGCTTCTGCAACTTTGCGCAGAACGTCATCGCGTTCTCCGTTATCGCGCTCGTGTCGCCGCTCAGCTACGCGGTCGCCAACTGCACCAAGCGCATCGCCGTCATCGCTGTGTCACTCTTTCTGCTCCGCAACCCGGTCACACTTGTCAACGCGATCGGCATGATGCTCGCTATCTTCGGCGTGCTCCTCTACAACAAGGCGCGTAGCTTGTTTCGCTTCTTGTTTTTCACTTCTTTTCCGTGCGCCTCGCTTCCGTTTCCCTTTGTTTTGAATTTGTGATTTTTTTGGTTCAGCAGCTTTCATTTTCTGTGTCAGATCTAGGTGAATCACTGGACTATGGAGTGTGTTGTGCCACTATGTTGTGCAATCCTCATTTTCTCTCTCTGCTATAGTAGTAAGTGAATTAGATACAGTGTTACGAACTAGCCTTTTGTTGACTTATCGCCATGTGGACATGTTGGTTTATAACATATTTTATTAATTAGATTAGGATTTGAGTAGTATAAAGATGTTTGCTATTATTTGATTTACGACTTTAATTTTAAATATTTTTTTGGGTTTAACGCTAAAACTAGAACATTTTTGTATGCATGTTTTTGCTTCAATTTGACTGACTAATGGTCAAATGGCATGGTCAACTATGTATTTCTTGAACTTTTTTGTCTAATCTTTTGTATTACTGTAAAAAACATAAAATTTTTGCACGCATGTAATTTTCGCAAATTTTGCGCATCGGGAAAACTTGCGAAACTTACATGCAGCAAATATTAAGCTGTAGAAGCTATTATAATGGGAAGTCGTCAGAAATGCTCAAATTAAGTCCAGTGAAATTTCTGAAAGACAAAACCTCAAAAATAAGATTCAGCTAAAAATTCATGTTTTACAGTATTTAATTACATTGCTTACATTTAATTTGATTTAATTGCTTTTTTTATTATACGCAAATTTATTTGCTTACACGAAGAAAAGATACATAAAATGTAATATTGAATTTTTGCTTCAATTTGTCGTCGTTATTCGTATGTAATTTCTTATATAATTATAGTAACCCATTTTTTCTGCAACAGGCCAAGTATGACCAGCACCAGGAGTCCAAGAAGCGCCCCCTACTGGTGACGACTGCCACTGACGTCTTGACATCCAACCTCAAGCTCGACTTGAACTATATCCGTCCCGCGTCATTACTGCTACAAAAGGACTCGGCGTATGTGAATGGTGACATTCGAGGTACGCCCGACGCGAGAGCCTCGTTCACGTATGATCAAAGGCGTTCCGCTAACGGCCAGTCGTTCTACCGTGTAGTATGATTGCCCTGTGTGGTGCGTAGGTTGGCAAATATCTCATCTAGCATCGAGTACTATGATCTAGGATGAATTCTCTTGCTATATTTAATTCTTCTTGTTCTATGCTTGAATACTGTAAAACGTGCAATTTTGTTGCATGTTATTTTTGTGGTTTTGCCTCTCAGAAATTTTGTTGCACTTATTATATATAGCTTCTGCAGCTTTATTTTATTTTTGCGCATGTAATTTTCGCGAGTTTCGCCGATTCGCCAAATTCGCAAAATTTACATGCCCGTGCAAATTACATGTTTTACAGTAAATTGTTTGCATTCTGTTCTCTTCATATGTTGTTTATGTTTGTTTCGCAGTTCGAGGTATTGAATGGTGGGATAGATTATAAAAATGGCTTATTTTGGGAATGTAGAATACTTACCGTGTGCTATAATGATGCAGCATGAATTTTTTTTCGTTGAATTCAAGCAATATCGTAAACAGACTTCATTGCAGGTATGAGTATCAAAAAAACAATGTGGTCTGCTCAACTGCTCTACATTTAGTGGATTTATGAAATTGACATTATGGTCGGAATTTTTATCGTGTGCAGATAATTTAAATTCTAAAGCAATTATACTTTCAACGGTTCAAGTTGAAATGGTGACTAGATGTCAGTTTGAGATTAATGCTGAATAATAATGATTGTAACAAACTTATTGAATTAGTACTGTTCACTTACTATGATATGAAATATATTATAGTTTGTAGGAGAGGACTAGGCTACCATAAATTATTTGTTTGTCAGGCCGTTTAGATTCGTCGTTTTTTAATTAGTGTATCTGCTGTACAAACGAATATAAAACTGTTGATTCCTTGTGATACTCCACGAACTGTGAAAAGAACTTTTCGGCCCTGTAGTTTTTATAATCTTTGAAAGCTGGCAAAAATAATCGTATCACCATATTGCGTAAAGTAAATATTCCTGTTGCAAACTATGACACAATATTTCACATGCAGGAGAATTTAATTTGTTTAATCAAAATATCTGTTTTGAGAAGCGTAGCGTACCGCACTGGAGTGTGTAGGCTGTATTTTTTGATAGATTCTGGGTAGTGATTATGCAATTAAAAATAGCTGAATGGCCAACAATTAGGTTTATTGGATAGGGTATGTGTGCTAGTGAATTTTTGATTATTTAAAGACAATTACGCGCAACTCTTGTATATATCATGTTGACTGTAACATATCTAAAGGCTGTGCTGGTGTCAATTATTACTACGGTAGTAGTAGCTTCAAGTGTCCCAACACTTGAATAGAGAGTACCCTAAAGGACTGACAGCTTGCTGTGATGCTGCATGCCAAGCATTCATCTGGTCATAGCTTTGAATGATCGTCATTGATTTATGCAGGACTATGCCCTCACACATTATCAGAGTAGTGTATTTTGTTGATTGATCTGTTTAAACTGTTTATAGTTTTTCTTTGTGTCGATTCTGGCTTCATCATGAACTCAGGATTGTTGGCCTGTAGGTACATTGTGCTCCTAGGCCTGGCGTTACGTTGGCCTAGGAATCAATACCCGGACCCGGTATAAAAGGCCTAATCAATGTTCACTATGAGATAAAAAGTTTGAACAAACCTATGAAACTGGATGTGCTACTTTTTTGTGCACCTTTTTTCTGAATATTAAGATTTTTCACATGTAGTTGGCTTGCTATTTGAAAATTATGAATTCTTGTTAAATATTAATTGAAAATTGATTATTGTATTGCAATAAATATGTGAATCATAGATGAATAGGCCTACTAGAATTCAAAATAATGTGTAATTTTCAAAAATCGTCGTTTGCTTCATTAATTCCGTGCTCAAATTTATAAATTAGGAGCCCATATTGTCGTGCGCGACAATCACTGTTTTCAAGTTCAATGCACATGTGCGAAGCTTAGAGGGAATATTGAGCCTAAAACACACGTAAGCGAAAAAATGTCCCTCCGTCATGTCTGCGTTTTAGAAACATTCTGGGTATTATAGTGTGCAAACGTTACAGACCCATACCACGTCTGGATAATGGTGGATTAAAGGAAATGACTAGATAAGATTGCACAGGTACGCTACTCTGGTTGCTATTGCATATCTATTACAATAGTGCAATAGATCACACATTAGAGGCTAGACAGACTAGTGTAGGCCTAGTGCCTACTCAAAAATTTGTGCGAAAAATGTGAAACTTAGCAATCGTGTGAAGTTCAATTCTTTGTTAACAATTTTTGCTGATGTATTTTATTCTTTAAAATATGGGTAGCCTATGCTCAATATTGTAGATTATCGTAAAACGTGAAATTTTTACTGCATGCTCTTTTCGTGATTTTGCCTCTTAGAAATTTTGCTGCACTTAATTTTTGCATTATTGAGAGTTGCCCATTATATACTAGTACTTGAACATTTAGAGATTCTGCAGCTTAATTGAAGTGCATGTAATTTTTGCAAGTTTTATCAATTCGCAAAATTCGTCAAAATGACATGCGCGCGAAATTTTCACGTTTGATCGTATTTAGGAAACGATTAGGAATTAAGAATTATTATTCAGAGTGTTGATAGACTGTTCCGTATAGCAAACTTCTGCTGTTACAGTCATTGTTTGACGAAGCTATTATTGTGACTGAACCAGGGTGCATTTATTGTCATGTCACTTGATGCCGCTTATTCGTCTCAAAATTTGTATTCTTTTTCAGGTAGTTTTATTTAATAAAATACTATATTATTTTCATAATTATGAAAGCTATGTGAACAGCATTATTGTAATAACTTACTTTAAAAAAATTTAATTTATCATTTAATTTGTCAACCTATGCTGGGAGTTCTCCTTTTTTTTGACATAGTAGATATTTAGTTTACAATGTACATCTCTTAGACATTTGATAGAACACAGATGCTAGACCACAATGAACATCAATAAGGTTGTTTCACTTTGTAAAAATGAGCCATCAAAGTCAGCAATCCTAGTCCTTGACGATCACCAGGCTACATCATCATCAGCAGCTTGCAGGCAAGCAGCAATGTGTTCATCGTTCTCTATCTGACTCATCCTGTCCAATCAACAAAGCAAACAAGTTTTTTAGTTAGTATTCAGACTAGCTGTAGCGCATGTTCATTCATTGCAATCTAATTGAAGTCTTGTTTATCTAAGAATGACGGTAAAACATGAAGTTTTGCTGCAAGTAATTTTGGCGATTTTACCTCTCAGAAATTTTGCGTTTTTGAGGACTGCCCATTATAATACCTTCTGCAGCATTATTTTAGCTGCATGTACTTATCGCGAGTTTGATCAATTCGCGAAATTTGCCAAAATAACATGCATGCGAAAATTTCATGATTTGCAGTATTTCTTCTTCTGCATTTCAATGTCTTCACTGAATATACTGTATTTAAAAAATTTAAACTAAACATAACAGCAAATCCTGAATCAAGATGCTGGTAAATCAAATACTATCATCCTCCGACTGAGCCGAGCTTACCTTGAATTAAATACAATTGCGCAAAGCGGACAGCGTCTAAGCTTGTTGGTTGCACAGCCATCGTCTTCATTCTGTAATGCACTCAATGAGTTCATAGAATTGTCACTCGGGGCTGCTGTATTCAACAGTGAACATGCACTAGGCAGGTTGGTTGTAATGCTACAAAAAGTCTCACTTCTCTCATTACGCAAACAACTCGCTCGTGTGACAGAAGCAACTGCCAGTGTTGCACCAACATCCGTTGCCAGATGATTTGAAATCAGATTTATTTTCACTGGTGATACTCGACTGCTAGAATGTTTTAAATCCGCTTCAGTACTGATGAACGTTTCTGGCGCACAATTGAAGCTCAGTGCATCTGATCCTTCAGCAGGTTGTTGCTTTGAAGTAACCTGTTTCTTTGAAGTCCTTGAGCTGCCGAGCGAGACTCGACAAAGGCAATGAAGACAGGGCATCGGCAGTGGGGTCCAGGTGAAGGAGAAAGAATCGCCAACTGTAACTACAACACTTTTGGCAGACACGTTGTCCTTGTTCCTGATGTGGTTCTGCAGGATATAAAACACAAACCGATCGACAACAAAAATGAATTTAATGTCAATGCCTCATAATTGCAAATTGATATGTAGACACATTAACGCAAGTAGCAATCTTTTCTTTTTTTAGATTTTCGTAGTTCAAGAATACTAATTGTAATACATTGCAACATATTAAACCTGTTGTCAATTATAATATACTAGAATAAAGCCCGTACATTCGTACAGGACTCTAGCAGTTTTTATTACGTATTGTTATCAGCATACACAGTA